>BPLR01001653.1:0-92207 GCA_021605095.1 Caerostris extrusa
TAAATAATTTTTTACAATTTTGTAATAAACATAAATTTTAGGTTCCGTTATTAAACTTTCATAATTATTACATAACTATGAAATAAAAATTGTCAAAAACAAATGCTGTCCTGCATTTAAAAATCAAATGATAAGAATTTATTTTTCATTCATCAATTATAGAATTTTCGATTATTTATATGTTTTTCAAGTCCAAAAGTCTTTTTAAAAATGCGTATTCAATGATAAAAGTATTCAGTGTTGTAAACCTTAAAAATTATTATAAATAATTGATTACTTTGTATAATTGTTATAATTTTTACTATTCTAATTTTAAATTTAAATAAAACTAAGTACTTTGCACAAGCATTTAATCTGATACTGTAATAGGTTTGATGTTAAAAATTATAAAAATAAAAATATGAAATTTTTATTTATATATGTAAAAGTACTTTAGAATATTTACACAAATACAAGGAGAATAATTGGATTATTATCTGTATAATAAGCATTTTTTATTTATTAAATTTATATTATCATTTATTTCATCTATCCTCTACTATATTCTTTTTCATTACACATAATTGCTTTTTTAAAAAATTAATATACTATAAATGTATTTATTTCAATTATTAAAATCTATGTTTAAAAACATAATAAAAAATATTATAATCTCATTTCTGAATACTCTTTTAAATTAAGCCCATTATCTGCAGAGTAATTTAGATTTTTTTTTTTTTGTTATTGTCATACATTGCAACAAATATTCATTTTCAAAATATTGCCTTATATAACCTAATATATATATATATTTGTAAATAATCAGCAATGTAATCAAGTTTAATATGCTGTACATAAATAATGTTTAAAATGCATACAATAGATCTTTTAATGAATAATAATATTGCCATTTGTTTTGAAATCTCGTGTGTTTATTAAATAATTTGTTTGTTTGCACAAAACACCTATTTTGCACATATATGATTTCATTATTTGGTGGATTAAATTATTCAATTTGTTATCTATAAAACTTAAATGAAAATAAAAACAGTGATATCATTTAATGCACAATTCCGTAATCTTTAGAACTGAATAAGTTTTGATATCCTATAAAGCCTACTGAATTATTTTTTTCTCATTTATATTATTGCTGTTCATTTTATGAATGGAATTATCTTTATGAATAGAAATAAAAGGTTTGTAAATCATAGATAAATTAAACAAAATTACTTTCATACAGTTTAAACTTGTTATACATAAGTCTATTTAGAATTGCTTAGTTGCATTTGGATTGGTACCATTATATTACTATGGGCAAACAATTCACCTAACAAATTTTATGTTTGTAAATTAGTATACAATATCAAATTCAAAGTTATTCTATTGTCAGTTTTTGTGAAACATCATTTTAAGCAAGATGTTATGCATAAATTTAATAATTTACTAAATAATTAATAATCCACACAATGAATGCAGTTATGTAAAGGGGTTAAATTATAGAATGTTTTAATACAGAAAAATAAACTGAAAAGCCTATTTTACATATGATATTGATCACAAATGAGAATTTGTTAACAATAATTGTATGTGACCATTTATTGTTAATATCATGGAATTCTTTATTGATTTAAAACTAATGGAATCATGTAACTAATATGTAATTTATTCAAAATAGAAGGTATATGCATTTATCTACAATAACCATAAAGGTTTTAATTTAGAATTTTTTGTTATAAATTAGTTTTGTCACCTTCAACAACTTTGTTTGATATGTAGTATATATACCATTTGACCTGTTAAAACTCTGAGGGAAAAATACCTGAATTGAGGATGAAGTTGATCTTAACGGTATGCATCACCGTTAATTAATTTATACATGTATACATAAATTCTAATGATTGATACTGCATGTACTGTAAATTAAGAGACTAAAAATATTATATGCATTTAAGTGAATAGTAAATTATCAAAATCTTTTAATAGTTTCTATGAAATGTTTTTTTTTTTTTTTCTTTTAAAATTTGATTTCTTTATAAAAATATGATACATACAGAAAGTTGTCCTTTATAACCAATGTGAGAAGGAGAAAAAAAAAATTGATGGATTTAATTATTACCTTTTATAGGATCCAAAAAAGTAATTTTTCTGGGGTATCTAATTTTACTTAAAATTGTAACACCATTTGTTTCTCATTATGCTTTTCATGAGTTTTATAATTTAGAATTATTTTAATTTATAATCATGATATTGAGAAGGAAAACAGGCAATAAAATTCTCTATCTTATGTAGCTATTATATATGGATTCTTATTGCATTAGAATATTCAGTTTTAATTTTTTGTACTTACTTTATTTGGTTTAAGTTTTAATTTAACTAAGCTTTTTTAAATAATTATTAAAAAATATGTTAGTTGTTAACTGCAATATTAATTTAAATAATCTCTCTTCTGTGTGATCATTATTACAGCAATTTTTCATTAAACTTTCTGAATTAAATATTTTCAAGATTTTATATTTTTTTTTTTTTTTCTTTTCCTCCTTTTGTAAAATCAAATTATAAAAGAGTTTTTTTAATAACTCAATAGTTAGGCAGGACTATATTTACATTTGGCAAAATTGTTCCATATTTAATTAAAAGGAAACTATTTGTGCTTTCAATTTCAGTTGAACTGTCTGCAGTGAGTATTATTTTGTGTTACATTTCACCTTTTTATTCACCTTATATACACAATATCCAGATATATAGGGTGGTATTTGAAAAATGTTTTAACAAAATATAAAAGTTGTACTGCCCATTATATGGACGCTACTTATGGTACCTAGGGATAGTATTTCACTCTGAGTAACAAAAAAGATTTACTTCAAAACTATTCCAGCAAACTTGAATCATCACTTCTGATGTCATTTCTTTTGTGCTGGATAAGTACCTAGTTTATCTGCATAACATCACACTCAAGCATTTACCAAATAACAACATTTCCCTACATATGCAACGTGGTTAGCCTTAGCTTCACAAAGGCTCCTGCGGAATGTTGTAAAAGCGTCGAATTTACTCTTTCTTTTACATTTAAGAGGCTACGTCTAAGCCAACTGGTTTAAATCAATAACAAATAAATCATTACATTTCATGATTACTAAATTGCATTTTAAATAATGTTAAATTATTGAGACATGATAAAAATACACTTCAATGTCATTATTTGTCTTTTATTTCTACAATTTTTTGTACCATGCTGCAAATTTTGTGATTCAATCATTGAATATTTATGAATATTTTATAATTCAAATGAATATTGCATTTGACAAATTATCTGTTATGTCTGTAATATTTAAAGGGCTAAATGATTGTTTGAATTGAGAGCCATCTGGATATTTATGAAAATAAAATTTACCATATCAATTCAATATTTAATTGAATAAATTGCAATCAATGAATTATTTACATTCACAATACTAAACTAAACAATACTAAAACAGCTTAAAATCAATTATAACAAATAATATTTAACAATTCAACATCAAAAGTGTTATTTCATGAAATATACTTACAAACAAATATTTCATGCAAAATTATTTGAATTTGTATTAAATTCACTTTATTTTATTGATATCCAACAGCTATGAACAAATCCATTCTCCATTTAACTCTGCGAAAACAAAAGCTACCTATCGGATTTCGATCAAACTTTTCTCTAAACACTCCTGCTACTAATGAAATAACAACAATTCGAAATGCCTAAAAACAATTATCCAAATTGATATTTAAAACTGATATATAAAAAAATCATTTATTTCATGAATTCTACTTACAAAATTACTATATGAATTATTGAATTCACTTAATTTATCTATATTCAACAGCAAAAGGCAATGAAAACAGTAGTCAATATATTAAAAAAAAATCCACTCTTCAATTCTTCTTCATTGGTATGATTTTTTATTTTATTGGTGGCCAAATGGCTAGAGCTCTGGCTTTTGGTACTTCAGGTTGGATTTCTGGCGTTGGCATGGATATTTGTTAGTGGTTCGGAATCCATGTTAAATTGTAGATTTTGGTCTAATTATTATTGTTATGTGTGTAATATTTAAAGATCTAAATGATTGTTTGAATTAAGTGCCATCTGGATATTTATGAAAATAATAAAATGTACCATATCAATTCAATATTTAACTGAATGAATTGAAATCGATGAATTATCTACATTCAATATCGGAAACACAAAATACGAACATTGCATTTTACTTATAATAGATAATGATGACAACAGAAACTAATTTTTCTCCAGAGATTGTTTTTCCTTTTTTATAAAGAAAGAAATTCTATTCATTCATTTTCTTTATTTCTTAATTATTATTTTTATTTTTCTATGCAATCATTATAACTGATTAAGAATCGTAAGTTTCATATCAGCTGTATATGAATTATGTTATTTAAAATGTGATTTTTTTTTTTTTTTACACAACTGATGTAATTTAAATATTTTGTATAATTATTGCTATTGTTTAATTAATAAAATTATTTATTATTTTATGCAACTGTTTAAGATACTTTATTTGAATGAATGTGCATGTGCTTTATGTGAAGGAATGTTTCTGCATTTCATTCGGTATATTATTCATGATTGAAATTGCAATTTGATTTTTGTACTTGTACCTGATAAGTTACCATATACACCTAATTCTATTTTTACACGTTAGATACGTTCCCGAAGATTACGTGCAAAAACAAATTCGTGTAATAAAATATATTGCATCTATGGAAAAATAATACAACAAACCATGTGTTTTCATGTTAGGATCTTAAACATTTTATTTCATAAAGATTGGATATGGGTGATACATAGTAAATCTTCATTGGGGAAAAAAAAAATATGCCATTAATTCATGAACACAAAATTTGTTTGTATTAGGAAAGACGAGATCTTAGTTTTTATTACATTCTGGCCAAACAGCTTTCCAACATGTATTCGAAATTAATGGTCGTTATTCAGCTATTCAATTTGATTGAAGTAATCCATAATAAAATTTCTTGCACACATCAATGACTATTAGTGTTTCATCGTTCAGTTTGTCCAAACCGAATTGAAATGTTCTCTTTACATAGTATGTTTGCTTGTTTCGCTTGGTGGACAGCAACATCAAGACCAAGTCCAAAAACCCGTGGGGTCTCATGAAAAGAGGGGGCAGCTTCTGTTGTGTTGGAGCACCCGTAGATAGAAGTCTGACTTGGCTCCGTATTGCTGAAGAAGGAAGGCAGTGCCTTAAGGGACGATTTTTAGGGGCAACTATCCTGCATTTATTTATCGTATGGAATGATATCCGGAAAGCTCCCATCAGGTAGTACGACTCACGAGGCAAGATGCTGAACATCCTAAGCGCCATGGAGGCTCCTCGTTTTTGAAACAGTTTCTACAAAAAAGCAGCTAGTGGATTAAACCTCCGCCCTAATTCTCCCCATCCAATTATTTTCTAGACCTTGACATGATAAGACATATGAAAAATTCCCCTAAATATTATTCAATTCCTTCTATTAGCTCACACTCTCCCTATATATATCTTGTTCACATTTTCAATCGTCAATAAAGCACTTTTTATTCATCCATTCAACTTCAAAGACATTTTTTTCAAAATTTGTAATGGATGACACTGGATGTTAAGACACTTTTTTCAAATATGAATTCATTCATTAAATTTAATTCCTTAATTTTAGTTTTTCAATTCCTACTATTAGCTCACACTCTCCCTATATATATATCTTGGTCAAATGTTCAATCGTTCATAAAATACTTCTGATTCATCCACTCGAGTTCAAATGCATTTTTTTGAACTTGTAGTGGATGACACTTGATGTTAAAACAGTTTTTTAATTACAAATTGGAATTATTTACAAGTTCTCCCGACATGGATCACTTTGAACTACCATGGATGATTCACCAAAATGCTTCTCGAAAAATCTATTATATTATAAATATAATTAAAATTTTTTTTTATTATTTTAAATTGAATTCATCACTAGCAATGTTTATGTAATAACTTTCTATTACTGTAAATAATTTTTCTATATTTATGTAGCAATAATTTTTTATTACGGTCCAATTTTTTAAAAAATTTCTGTATGTTATGTTTTATGCCCTAATATTTTTGGGATGTTTATTTGAATACAGGCATAAGATTTATTTATAGTTTGTATCTTTCTGATCTGAAGTATTTTTAACTATAAGCTATTATTATTATTATCATCAAATATATGGCTATGTCAAAAGAATACAAACAGTCTATCTAGTGTATTGAATTGTGAAGAATTTTTTTTTTTTTAATAAAAATATCCAGAAATTAAAAACGGTTCTGGTTGTTTTTGTATCTATCCATCAAAATCCAATTTTTATCATTGCAAATATTATTGGGGAAATTAACGTTTTACACTCATGTCCATAAATTAAGGATAATGAAGTTCAGGCAAAGAAAGAGACAGAAGCAAAACAAATTTGATTTATTTGTAAAGTCTATTTCTTAAACAAAAGGTAAAGAGCAAAAAAGATGCTATATGTTTGACATCATTAATAAAAATTGCGATTTTTACTTCCTGGAGCAAATTTCAAAAAAGAACTTATTTACAAAAAACAGTATAACATGGTTAGTATGATGGTTAATATGGAGCATGTCTCCCGGACGATGCAATACAGGCCTTACAACGCCTAGGCATGCTCTGAGTATCAAATTATCAATCTGATCTTGGGGAATATTACACCACTCATCAAGCAACGCCCTCCGAAGTTCCGGTTGACAGGTGGGAGGGGGTTGACGGGCTGCAATTCGTCGGCCAAGCATATCCCACACATGCTCTATTGGATTCAATTGCGGTGAGTATGCTGGCCAATCCATACGGGTGATATCCTCCAATTGAAGGCATTCGTCTACAATGTTTGCACGGTGAGGGCGAGCGTTGTCATCCATAAACAGAAATTCAGCACCCATGGCACCCCGAAACAAACGTACATGTTGTTCCAGAATGACATCCCGATAGATGTGGCCTGTCATCGTTACACTTTGAACATGCAGGTCAGTTCTGGAACCAAAAAAATTCCTCCCCAAACGAGCCATCCTGCACCACCGTAACGGTGTCGTTCAATGGTTTTTCTCTTGGTGGTAACGGGTACCTGGCGCTCTCCATATGAAAGTCCGGCGAGAATCAGACTGCAAATTAAACCTGGACTCGTCGGAAAACATCACACAAGACTACTGTTGCGGTGTCCACAATGCATGCTCTCTACTCCAGGTTAATCGCAGGCGACAGTGAGTTGCGGTAAGTGGAACACATCTGACAGGCCTACGAGCATATATACCGATGTGCCCTAAGCGTCTGTACACGGTCTGCCTTGAAACTGTCGTACCGGTAGCTGAAGAAAGCTGACGAGACAGGTCTGATGCTGTGCTCCGTCTGTTTCTTTTGGCAGTAACTGCTAAATACCGGTCCTCATTCGGCGTTGTAACTCGGGGGCGACCTGTGCTGTAACATCTACTTACATTACCATCATCTTGGAATCGTTGCCAAAGCCTGGAGATGACACTCTGGGCGATTCCAAGTTCCTCGGATACTTCCAGCTGGGTACGTCCACATTCCAGTCGTCCGATAATTCTATCGCGTAAAAAATCATCCAAATGCTTCCTTTATGTCATAACTATGCACTGAAAGGCTTTTAAAGCGCTTGTGAACAATTTTACTTCTTTGCCACCATTCCTTATTTACCCCTCTCTTACACTCTCGTCATTGTGACGTACTATCCGCGCCATCTGGTGGTTTCCTGTAATTTGCATATTCTTCTTCAAGATTTGTGTGATAATTCTACAGGTGAAATTTTTATTTTAGAGGTCAATTTCTGTGTGATTCTGAATTATCCTTAATTTATGGACATGAGTGTAATTAAAAAAATTGTACCGATAACTGTTAGGTTAATAATGAGCTCTAATTGTAATCTTATATAAATACGTATATTATTCTATAATCCCAGAAAAAAAAAGAAAATTACGCAAGGAAAAAAATATATTAAAAAAGGAGAGGAAATTTTAAATCAAAATTATTCAAAATCAAAACATTTATAAAATACAATATAGATGTACATATAAATCCGATTTCCACAATTCAACTAATTCTTTTACAAGATTACTCAACTTTCTCCATTTTTGATTTCTTTAAAATTCTCTCACTCAATTATTCATCATTTTGAGTTTTGTATTCCTTTTATTATTATTTTTTTATTTTAAGAATTCATATTTTTACAAGACTAATCTGTAAACTGGAAAATGTTCATTTACAAACTGCCCTTAAAACTTAATTTTCGATCCTAGCTAACCTTCTACAATTTTTTTTCAGGATAATTTTTTAAATTCGGAATAAAATCGAAATATAATTCCATTTAATTTTTTTAAATAATAATAATAATACTAATACTAATAATAATAAATTTGAGTTTTCTTTTAGTTTAAAAGTATCATCTAATTCTTCATTAATTGCTTAATAAATGCTTTATACACTTCTGTAAATCAAATAAATTTAGAAAATTTATTAATTCAATTTCTTTTTATTTTAAATGTATCAATTACATATTATTCTAAGTTTTCCATGAGAAACGAATTTAAACGAAATATATCTTTTAATAAACTCAAATTTCTCTTCTTTTTTTCTAACTTCTTCAGGAGATGAAAAATATTGAATTACTAAAATATTGTTGAAAATGAAACGCCAGTATGATACATAAAAAAGTATTGATTATTGATGTGAGATGTTTTACACATGTTGTTATACATGTCTTCTCATTTCTGAAAGTAGTAGCTACAACGATGTCACCAGAGAATTCCAATCTCAGCTACAAAAAAATCTCATTGACTAAATCTTATTTAATTATTATAAAATATACTATTTAATTATTATCATTAATAGTAAAAAACCTACCAATTTCTAATTCGTGTAGTCTAACACATTCTCTAGCGTAATAAAACTGAAAATTTAATTAAAAGTTAACAAAATGAATCTAAAAGCGTAGGCCGAATACCTCTGTGCTGTAATTTACACGTACACGTGTATTTATTTTTTTATTTTGGTTTTAATTTTTTTTTTTTTATTCTGGTTCATTAACATCAGCATTACACTTTTTTTATTGCCATTCGAATACACGAACGGACACGTTTACATTGCCGCTGGAAGCGGACGACACACAGCCACCAGAGATTCCCAGCTCCACGCTGAAATACCATTGTAGAGTAAAGTGTATATATAGTGACATTATTACAACAATATAAAAGTGGTAAAATCTAAATTCACCGCTGAAAGCAGTGAATTTTCAAGAAATTTTTTTAAATAGATCTTTTTTACGTAACAATATATTCTAATGGAATTTTAATATGATATATCTTCCTGTATAATCGAGAAATTTGAATGTTCGTAAAAGGGATTATTCAAAGTAAAAATTTTGAAACAAGTTTGTTTTGTTTACTCGATAAGAAATTTGCTAACGCTATAAAACAAAACACGATTAAATAATTTTACATCAAAATATCTACCAAAATAAAAATGTGAAGAAAAAGCCGTGAAATATAGGAAATATGTTAAATTAAAGTTTTACTATTACGTGTTGCTAATTTTTTAGTTTTAATGCACATGTTTTCCAAAAAGATTTAATGCAGTTAGAAGAAATTCTTAAAACAATATAATTCATATTATAGTTTTCAAATATTGTAAAAGGATACTCATGTTCATGTTCCTTAAAACGATCGTAGCGTCCTCGTTAAAGAAATCGCAGTTATAATGTATAAACTGTAAATAGAAATTTTACAGAAACTTTTATTTACTAGAATATCTTTTGTTTCCTGTGCAATAAAACAGGGGTTCACGGGTGTCATATTATTCACAAAAAAATTTCAATTTAATTTTACTGAAAAATTTACTCAAATTTTAACTAATATTAAACAAAATGAAACTAAAACATAGGCCAAGTACCTCTGTTCTATATTTTACACATTTAATTTTGTGTGTATATATATATATCTCAATGCATAAGGTTCAGATACTGATAAACATCTTTTTTATTGCCATTCGAGTACACGAACGGACACGTTAACATCGCCCCTCTAAGCGGACGAAACACAGCCCCCTGAGTTTTGCAGCGCCATCTACAATAAGGTAATGCATACATAGGGACATTAAGGAAATAATCTATGGAAGTGGTAAAACTAAATACATCACTTAAAGCCGTGAACCTTCAATAAACGTTTTTTTAAATGCATCTTTTAATCCATTATTATATTTTTTTTAATGGAATTTCAACATGATATATACTCCTATAAAATCAAGGAGTTTTGAATATTTGAAAAAGGGTGTCATACAAACATAAAATTTTAAAACAAGTTCCATTTAACTACTCCTATGACAATATATTTAACAACTTGTGTCCTACTACAAAATATCCCTTTACCTTATTAGAATATCATTTGTTTCCCTGCACAATAAAGCAGTGGTCCACAGGCGTCATATTCCCCACGAAAAATGTCAATTTGATAAAACAGAAAATTTAATTAGAAGTTAACAAAAAGGAATCTAAAAAGCATAGGCCCGAATATCTCTGTGTTGTATTTTACACAGACGGGTGTATTTAGTTTTTTAAAAATTTTTTCAATGAAGAGATATTTGACTCTAGTACAAAGTATATTTTTTTATTGCCATTCGAGTACACGAACGGACAAGTTAAACATTGCCGTTCAAGACGGTCAACACACAGCCACCAGAGATTCTCAGCGCCACGCTGCGAAATTCATTATACAGGATATATATAGTGAAATTATCTAAATAAACTAATAAAGTGGTAAATCCAAATAAATCACATAAAGCGATGAATCTTCAATAAACATTTTCTTGACAGAAAATTATGTAACACAGCAAAAAATAAAGAATAAAGTAAAGCAGTAAAATAATAAAATAAAGTAACAATAAATAAAAACAATAAAATAAAGTAAATAAAAAAAAATATATTAAAACCAACATGAACGTAAATAAACAAATTTTTTTATTATAATTTGTTTTTCCCCACTACATTAATTTGACTCCGAGCAATCAAATCTATCGCTCCCAAATTACTTAGAAAATCCCTTTTAAATTCTTTATGTCGAAAATAAAGTAGGAATAGTATATGTTTATGATTCATTTAACTTCTCAGTTATTCGGATAGTTTTGAAGGGAAGAAAAATAAATAAACATATATTGTTAATTGCCACCGTATTTTTATGCAAACAATTTTCAACTAGAGATGATAGTATTACCAATGCGTTTATAAGGATTTAATATGAATTTTACAACTCATATACTTATTCAAAGAAACTACATAAAACTATGAAATTTATTAGTAAAAAAAGGTCGAAGGGAACTGGTCCAAAATGCGTTCTATGAGGGACGCGAAGTTAAAACTTTTGAGTATTGTTGATAATATGGCCTTTCACGCATTGAAATTCAACGAAATTTATTAAAAAATCAAAAAGCGTAGTTTAAACGATCTTTCATTCAAAGATATATAATAAATAAAAGTTTCCTTTGTAAAAACATTAATGAATCTTTAAGTCAATAACTCAATCAAAGAAATATAAATATTAACAAGACATTTGAAAAGACTTGAACATCTTCATAAACACCTAAGTTTAAACTATGAAGGTGACATTTAGAAATATAGCTTAAGACATAATATAGAATGGTTCAAAAGTATTATAATAATAATTTATGTTAATAAAAAAGACATTAGAAGAAATGAAAATAAATATCTAATTCTCAATTGAAAAAAAAGAAAATTGATCATATATATATAAATCAATTTTCTTTTTTCAATTAAGAATTATATATGTTGTTCGACAGCTCAGTCATACACGAAAATAAACTCAAATAATATTCGACACACACACGAATAAATGGGAATGGACTGTAATTAATTAATCTCCTTTATTTAGGCAGCCATCAAACTCGAAGATGGACTGCCACACGCAACCTTTTCTGGTTGGTTACAGAAGTTCAACTCCTTTAATTATGCAGCCATCAAACTCGAAGATGCACTGCCACACGACCTTTCTCTTTGGTCGCAGTTGTTCAACTCCCTTTCTTACATTCTTTTTCTCTCTCTCCCGTCATCTCACCCCCTGCCAAACACCCCCACAGACAGGGTGTTTTTGTGGACATAGGGCGTTGACCTCCCCTATACAGGGGGACCTGGGTTTCGACGTAACATATATTAATGTATAATTCTTGAAGAATAATATAATATAATATAATATATATATATATATATATATATATATATATATATATATATATACAGGCGTTATAAAATCTTTCTCGATGTATTGGCCCCTAGCAGTTATATCATCCACAGAAACAGAATGAATTTTTTTTTTTTTTAATTGTGTGTTGAGGTTTGCGCACAAGAATCATTCAAAAAACAACAGTTACGATTATAGTTATACGATTTTTAATCGTGACGCCTACTTTCTATCGGAATGTGATTTCGTTGGTGAAACCATAAATAGGCTGGGACAGTACCTCTGGCACGAAAATTGCAGGCCTAGACAGACTGAGAAAAAAGGGAAAACAACCAATAGTGACAGAGAAGCAACAGAAAGAAAAACATTTTCATATACGTCACAAATTTTCTACGTGGCATCCTTCATAAAATTCTTAAGAACTGTGGAATAAATAGAATATCAATTAATAAGATTTTTTTATAAGATTTGACCCTAAATTAAAACAAAAGATAGTTAAAAACAAAATTAATTAATAGATGAGTTTATGAAAAATATCGATACGGAAAAATAGAAACTAGAATTACTTTCAAAGAAAAAAATTAATCATATCTACACTAAAAATGCCAAAAATGATAAATATAAAACTTTAAGAATAATGAATTGATCACTGAATCACGAGTACTTATAGTCGTGAGATATAAAAATGTTTAAAATTCCAAGCCAAAACATGAGAAGTGCTTCAAACCATACTACAAAACATTTCAAGCAAGAGCCGAATTCTCCAGAAAATTCATAAAGATTAACGTTATTCATGAAGCATTTCAAAAGTTAAGGCGCCCAAAGTACCATTTTCCGCCAATATTTGCAATGGAGTTTTATTTGCTTGGCCCTCAGCTTCGGATAACGTCACGCACCACTAACCAGGACAACATCATGTTCACACATGATAAATATATGTATATATATATAATTATTTAATCTTCTTCTAATGCAGCTGTCTTGGATGCCTTAAGGCAAGTGCTGCACAGACTTTACTCACTTTGCATTACCCAGGAGCGCGTGTAACTTGAAGATAAGCCACGGACGCGGAGTAACAATGCCCCGCAACGCTCTACAATCATATTAGACCGGGACCTACGGTTTAAAATGGATTCCGAACCACTACAAACATCCTTGATACAGATATTCGTAAATTCATATTATACAAAGTTAAAAATTGCTTAGCGTGTTCAATTAAGACAATGTTTAGCTGACATAAAATTTGCTAAAGCTGAGAAATAGAACATGGTTAAATTAACTTTTTATTTCAACTGGCTATAAAAGGAAAAAACACTTCATGCATTGGACGCAAGTTAAATTTAAATGTAACTATCATAAATCACTAAATTTTAAGTTTTATTGCAATTTATTTCTAATCACTTTAAAAATGGTTAGAAGGAGCTCAATAAAAAAAAACAATTATTGTTAAACTCACGAACAACATTTAATTCTTTTTATAATTTTCAAATATTATAAAAAATCAGAGAACTCATTGGAAAATTTCGTACAACGATCGCAGCGCCCTCAATCCCACAATTCTTCAAGAAATAGGCATCTTCAAAGAACAAATTTTCTATAATTATTATTTTTTTATAATAACAGTTGTTATATTTAGAGTTAACACTTTTTAAGAGATAAAATCAACATTGGTGCAAATGGCGCTGACTTTTTTTCTAGTGACATCTTACACAGAGCACCGTGACACAATGAAGAGCTTTATACTACACTTAGTTTCTACGTCAAAGCAAATAATAAAAGAAATTCAGATGTTAGAAATTCAGGATGGCCGTAAAAGAGTTTTTTTTTTGCTTGGTGGCATCTGCAGCTAAACTAATGAACAGCATGAAATTAAATTTATTTACAGACTGACTTTGGAAGACACGGGGAGAACAAGTTCATGGGGATACTTTGCCGCTATTGTTGAATAGGCACTTGACGTTTGCGTAATGTAGATAGATTTTTCAGATTTCCTACTGCTTACGTGGCAGCAGATGACATTACCGGCACCGTTGCTGATGAGAAATGGAAACTTTGTCATTTTTGAAATGTAATAAAGACAGCTTCCGAGCACGACAATTTTTAATTACCAAATTTTCTTCCTTCCGTACAGAAAGTTTTACGGCTATATTATGGCAATGAGATAGTTAACAGACAACGGTATCCGACGAAATGGCCACAACATTCCCAGACATCACTGTACTTGACTTGTGGCTTTGGACGTACCTTAATTTGTTTTGTTTATTGGTGACATTTGGCCTTAGTTCCTTGAAAGAGAAGATTAAGACCAGCTGTTGCGAACATCCACGGTAGAAGACTTCCTACAACGGATGAATATTTTTGTATAACAGAAAGGTCAACCTGGTAAGTGCCCTGGTAAATTCCAATAAGATATATATATATATACTAGTTGACCCGGCAAACGTTGTTTTGCCATATAAATTATTTCAATAAAATATTTTTTTAGTTAAATAAAAAAGAAACTAACTTACTATAAGTGTGTGGAAATGTAGTTATGATTGGAAGAGAATGGAACGTTGCAGACAATGACGGCGTATAAAATGATAATACACTAACCATTTATTTATTTCATCCTTTATATTTTATTAAATTAATAAATATATTTTAAATTACATTATATAATAGCTGTATATGCATCAAAAATAGTTATTTACATATTTACTACTAATTATGGCAATTAAAAAATAATCAACATCAATCTCTAAGTGCAATGGAGTGTACGATATTTTTGGTTAGTCCGTCTTTAGCCAACACAAACAAACTGGATGGTTTACCCACACGCCTACATGACACGTATAGTTGTCCGTGGGAAAACACGATGTGCCCAAATCTAAGCCACAAACAGACATCGTTTGGCCTTGCGACTTATTGATTGCCATTGCGAATGCCAATCTAATTGGGAATTGAATAAGTTTGAATTCAATTGGCACATCTGTGGGAATCATAGGGATTCGTGGCTGCAATATATTCTCGTCTCGAACTTGCCATTCAAAATGCTGGCTTCGATAACGTTTTTCATTAATTTTTTAATGACTAATCGTATTTCATTGCACAGCCATGTGGGGTTCAAATTACGAATCAAAATAACCGGAGATCCAACCTTTAATTGTAAATGATGCGGTGGCATGCCTGGCAAATCCAATGAATTAAAAAACAATTGGATAATTTACAGCTTCATTGGCATCGCAAACTGTATCGATAGATTTGTATGACACCAAGTTCCCTGGCAACAACTGTTGTATCTTGGAATTTAAACCATTGACATCCACATTTTTTGCTGCCAAAATTGCTTTTCTGCCAACCAATCAAGATTTTTGAATTGTGTGCATTCATCGGGAAATATGTGGTCGATGAGATTATTTTGCGAGTCGATGATTGTGCAGATATCTATCGGAAATTTTATGCATCCAGTATTTTCATGTACAGCAATTTTTCCATCGCCATTATCTAACAGTTGCTTTGAGAATGTTTCAGCTGATGGATCTTGAAGCATTTGAACGCGCAGGTTTACTTTTAGTTGTAATTTTTCAACATTACGCCACAGTGACGATGATTTTAAGCAAGCGTTGATCTCATCAGCGTACGTTGAACGTGGAATGGCAGGAAGTGTTTGCCTGAAATTAGCTGAAAGGAGTAACAGAGTGCCGCCAAATAGTTTGTCGTTATAAATTTTTGCTTTCGATAATCTTATGCTTTCGAATTGCAAATAACACTTACTTTACTGGAATCCCAGATTCGCCACAATAAAGAAAATTACAACACAATTACACCTGTAAGTTAAAACGCAATAACAGCCATCTTTATTTTCTTAGAACAATAATAAAATTGCCAATTTTGCTTAACTAAACATTAACACACGCTACACGTGTAAATATAATTTAATGCTACACGTGTAAAGAATATAACTTAATAAAACATTAACTTAAGACATTAACACACTACACGTGCAAATATAACAGTATTCGTTCTCTTATTATTTGACTTACCTTTAACAATGATAAAACACGTATATTTATTTAACACGTAAATATTTCTCTTTTAAATTAAAACTATTCCCACAAAAACTTTGCGTATAATATATACAGGTAAAGCAACGGCCGTTGTTGGCGCGAGTTCACAACACGTGTTGTTTTATATAAGATCCCTTAATTATATAAAAGTAAAAAAAATGAAGCCGATTAAAGACTTTAATTTTTGTTTAGCACACGTGCTGTAATGTCATGACTAAGAAATTAAAAAAACCACTGCATTGTTTTACGAAAGAAATTTTAAAAAATATTTAGGGGTGGACCACCCTTATCACTTAGGGTTTAAAAATAGATTACGACCGATTCGCAGACCTACCAAATATGCACAAAAATTTTCATAAGAATCGGTCAAGCCGTTTCGGAGGAGTTTTGCAACAAACACAGTGACACGAGAATTTTATATATTAGATATATATAAATTATTTAAACTTTTAATTTTCTTCTTTTTGCTTTCATTTTATCTCAAATTATTGTTGCATCATAAATTTTTTATCTATTGTGCAAGCTTTCTATTAGCCGTTACCATCCTTTTCTTTCATCTAAAATTTAAATAAAGCTTTTTCAAAATGTCTACAAGCGTAAAAAAAAATCTTTAACTATTGTAAGTATGCTAAATTTAAGTTTCACTATCATAAGTCATTAAATTGTTTAGTTTTAATGGACGTTATTTCTCACAACTTTAAATATAACAGTATCTATAGATAAAACTCAGTGAACAACATTTATTATTGAACTCATTAACCACATTTAATTCATTTTCTTTTTCAAATATTGTAAAAAAAAAACTGGAAACTCATTATATTTGGTAGAACGATCGTAGCGCCCTCTATTCTAGAAATCGAATTTGGGTCAATCTACAAAAAGTGTATGGTATCAAAGAAAAAATTCTAAAACTAATATAATTAGTTAATTACATTAACATAATTATTATTAATATAATTAGTAATTAAAATAATTAATATATTCAGTTTTGGAGGATATTGTGATATCAAAGGAAAATGTTAAAGATTGCAAATACCATGAATGTCCTCAAGTATTATTATTAATAGCTATTGTTCAATAAAAATATTAAAATTATGCTGCATAAATAAGCGTATTACAATAATTAAAAGTTTGCTATACCTAGGACAATATTTTATAGTAGATGACAACTTTTCTCCTACCAAACAACATCCCTCTTATTTTATTACGTTGTCCCTTTTTTTTCCTGTAGATTAAATCGATGGTTCCCTTGCGACATATTGCTAACAAAAAGATATGATTAATAAAATTGAATTGAATATGATTAATAAAATTGAAAAATTAACAAAAATATGTTAATTAAAAAACCTTACCAAATGCGCAGTCCAAGTACCTCTTTGCTGTCTGTCACGTAAGTACGAGATTTTTTTTTTTTTTTAAGAGGCGCGATGTTTCCCACACTTGTATATATTTTATTGCCATTCGAATACACGAACGGACACTAGAACATTGCCGTTTTTAATCGGACAAAACACAGCCAACAGAGATTCTCGGCACCACGCTACAGTATCAGGAAATGGTAAACTATATATAGTCAGATTTATTTTAAAATCTCACAAAGTGGTAAATCAATGAACATAACACGGAAGAGTGAATATTTCAATAACCATTTTCATTCACCGATCGTTTTTATCAATTAATGGAATTTACATGCAATACATATTATAGCATAATCAAGATATCGTAATATTTACGTAAAATGATATTATTAAAAAATAAAATATAAAGCAAATTTAATTTTTTCCATATTTGTAAGAAATTTGAAAAAGAAAAATTTGCTATAAGAAATTTGCTAAACATATGAAACAAAACACTATTAAATAAAACTTTTTCAAAGCTGTCTACAAACGTAAAAAAAAATCTTGAACTATTGTAAGTACGCTACATTTAAGTTTCACCATAAGTCATTAAATTGTTTAGTTTTATTGGACGTTATTTCTCAGAGCTTTAAATATAATCGTATTTATAGATGAAACTCAGTAAACAACATTTATTATTGAAGTCATTAACCACATTTATTTCGCTTGATCTTTTTCAAATAATGTAAAAGAAACAGGGAACTCGATCGTAGCAGCCTCCATTCTAGAAATCGAATTTGGGTTAATCTACAAAAAGTGTATAGTATCAAAGAGAAATTTTTAAAATTAACGTAATTAGTTAATTATATTAATATATATTTATTTTTAATATAATTAGTAATTAACACAATTAATATATTTAGTTTTGTTTTTCAAGTCAATCGTTGTTATATTTAGAGACTTACCACTTTGTGCAAGTAAAATCAAAAATGGTCTAAATTTATTTTCTCGGAAATAACATTTTTTTTTTTGGTCTCATCGACTCATACAGAAGCTTGTGGATTTAAAAGGTAATTGATCTATTCGAAGCTTGTGGTGAAAGACGGCGGTGGTAAGCAGATCAGGTTTGCCTTGCTCTGATGGATCTATCTGCTGATATGGATTCTGAGAATGAAGATGGTTGCAAATTGACTCAGCTAATCCAAGAAATGGCCGAATTTAAGAACAAATTTCAACCCAATCTGAATGCTCGCTCTTTGACGGGGAACGGTCCTTTTCAGGACCATTTGCAAGTACCCAGTTCCGGCGCTGCTGCTGAAGCCATGATCACGGAAGCACCGATGTCCACTGTGCCGCTCTACCACTCTGAAGCTGACCACTGCATGAGCATCACTGCAGCCAAGATCCAGCTCAAAGACAAAGAAAAGGCTGTCGACATGATGCGACAAACCCTCAAGCGCCAGAATATCCTGATTGACGGAGGAATCATTCAACCGCATGCCATAAAACCCACCATGGATGGACTTAAAAAAGCTGAAGATGCGCTTGCAGAGGCAACAAAAAGGGTGAGTGAGCTTGGATTATGTCCTCTAACTAACTGCGCTAGGCACAGTAATGCGCAAGTAAAAGTTAAATTCTAAAGGCAAACCTAACCCTAAGAATAAAAACTAAAAGACCCGCTGCAACTGCTCCTAATGATGGCTTTATTAAACCGCCCAAACGGCATACGGCTAAAATTAGTGTTGAAACTAATGCAACTAACCCTGTGGAAACTACTAATAACTTTGAACAATTGACTGATGATGAGACTGAAGCTGAAAATAACGTCGATATGACTGTAGCTGCTGAACCTAGACTACCGCCCATTATGGTGCGATACAAAGATGAACTCAAAGTTCACATTGCTGAAATCAGCAATCATCACAAAGAAGACATTCGAATTAAGCTTGCTGGCGAGCAGCTTAAGATTTTCCCTGCAAACTCGGATGTGCATAGAGCCATCGCAAAATATCTAACGGAGAAGCAGCTCGAATATTATGTCATCACGCCAAAATCAGCGCCCGCTCAAAAGCGGTACTTAAAGGACTACCAGTCAGCTACTCCTCCGAAGAAATTGCTGAAGGACTTTCTGAATTTGGGCTCAAGTTAGACCAAGTCAGACAGCTAACCAACCTAAAGACCAATGCCCCCATCCCGATGTGGCAAATTACCTATAGGAAAGCCTCGGAGAACGTAAAGATCTTCGAGGTTAATCGACTACTCCATTACTCGGTCAGAGTCGAGAAGTTTAATAGACGGCCAGGAGCATCTCAATGCTTCTCTTGTAACCTGTTCCATCACTCATCTAAGAACTGTAATTACAAGAAGAGATGTCTAAAATGCGGGGGTGAGCATCATCTAAAAGACTGCCATATTAAAGAGCGCATTGAAAACCCTACTTGCATCAACTGCCACCAGATGGGGCACCTCGCCGCTTGGAGAGGCTGCCCGATGTTTCCTAAGCCACGCTTACCGCCCAATCGGGGCCAAGCGTCAGCAAGACCCGCCTTCACCAGCCGGCCAGTCTCAGAGGGAGTATCCTTCGCAAGTTTACTTCAAGGAACCCCCAAAATCTCTAACGCCACGCCATCGGTCCCAAGGAAAACGTCACAAAATGTAAATAATAATAATTCTAACCCTACTAACCTCACTGCTGATTCAGCCACTAAAGCGCTATATGTGTTAACAGAAATTGTAAATCTTTTTAACATGTTTGGAGGACTAGATAATATTTATACGCAGTTTAAAAATGCTAACAACCCCTTCGAAACATTGCAACTTCTCTTTTAAATGTCATTAATTAATTGCGCTTGTTGCTTACTACTTAATTATTTTTTAATTGCGCCATTCATTTAATTACTCCGCGTTTTATTTTTATTTTTTGTTTCTTTTCTTACTAACAATGGACATAATTATGCTCACTGCCTTTTGTTTTTATCCATGTGTTTTTGTATTGCAATGAACTTTACTGCCCAGGATTAGGAGTTATAAGGCCATAACCGGCCAAGGTACTCCGTCAAAAGAAGAAGAAGAAGAAATCCCAATAGTTCGTCTTCGGGATGGCAATTTTGAAAACTGTACAACAAATTGGTATTCAGAAGTGGGATTTATCGCATTTTTGTGATGAAGAATAGATCGCTGCCATGGAAACATGCATCAAAGTTTTTCGCTTTAATGAATGACATGAACAAATCTCAAGAATCATCTATACCCTAACTTAAAATGAAAGAACTTAATTTTGCTAGTAGAATTGGCTTATTTATGGCCAATAATATTTGTGCCTTGCGTAAAGTGAGCTGTGAGCATTCTCGAACGTTCTCCAAATCTGTTTGTTTCAGTAAGAATGGAAAAACTTGACAACTGTAGGGAAAAAAAAATTTCCGTTCTAGATAGAGTCGGTTTTTTATCACACGTCAAAGAATTTATGACCTTACGAAACACGCTTGTTGTCATATCGACATTTGAATGCTCCAGGCTGTTATAATTTTTTTATTTCATTTTTATGAAATTTTAAATTAAAAATGCCATAATACAATTTTTCTTTTCCGATTTCAAAAATGTTTTTGTTTTTAAGCATTTTTCACAAGTTTCAAAAATTTCATGTAACCAAAATTATTAACTATCACGAACATTTTTAGTTGCAAAATATAATCTTTAGGTAAGATCATTATGATTTCAATCCTATTAAAAAGAATTAATTTATATAGCTCTCAAATAATGACGTATAAGTATGTGCACAATATGTTTTAACATTATAGCATGATGTTTCTACCACTTTTATTTTAAACTACATTTGTATATGATAAAATTGTCAACCTGAAATTTTCATACTTACCTGGCACTGGAGTCATCCTTGATCAAGAAGGAGGATCTCCCGATCAGAGGCCCATCATAGCACTTCGATGGGCTGAGGTTCGCCACATCCGCAAACTGCGGTTGCTTGGGGTGCATAATTTTTGGTAGTTGGGGCTGCGTTCGCGCGGCCCCAGATAATTAAAATAGAAGAATATTCTCGAGTATATAGCATTTTTAATGAGCGTATGCTCCTTCGCCAAGGGTTTGTCAAAGCGTTGGACAGCTGACGATCTTTTAGCCATCCGAGACGGCATGCTGTCGCCCACTTCTGACTGGCGACGACTGTCTAGCAGAACATCTCCATCGCATTAAAAATCTTTTTCGAATCCTGGCTGCCCCCTATGTGGTTCAGCAGACCCAATGAACAGAGACCACCTCCAACGATGTGTGGTACTAGACGGCGACTCGGAGACAGCGCTTTACTGGAGTGCGAGAGAACTCCTTTTAAGGCAATGACTTCGGTCATCTTTGCATTTTTTTGGACGTTTATTCTTTTTGTATTTTTTTCCTTGTTATTATTACTATTTTTATTCTTCTTGTACTTGCATTGCCATTGGAAAAAAAAAAAAAAAAAAATTGTTTTATAACATTCGTTATACGTTCATAGATATAATCGCAGGTGTATTTGTAGCCTTCTAGATAATAATACTATAAAGGTAAATATTTTTTTAAAGTATTGAAATAAAACGTCTACTACCTTAACAAATTTCATAACTCTCCATCCAAATGATGGCGATTTTAATTTAGGCCAAATACTTTCACTGCTCTATCTGAAGAAAAAAAAACCATAACTGATAATATAATGCGATTTCTCTTCCCCTCCTATAAAGAGCTGCAACCCGGCAAAGACCCAACCTCTCCTAACAGCTACAGACCGATCTCTACTCTCCTGCCTAAGTAAACTAATTGAGTTTGAACGCGTAATTGTTAACATCCTAAATGAAGAATCTGATAAACTTAACATTTTAATTTCGCAACAATTCGGGTTTACCAAAACTTGTCAACTACGCATCAACTTTATAATCTCCCAGAAAATATTTCAGAAGGGTTTTCATGGAAACTCGACACTGCAGTAGTTTTCCTGGATGTCGCTAAGGCGTTCGATCGTGTTTGGACCAATGGTTTAAAATATAAAATCATAAAATATCAATATCCTACCTACTTAATCCGTACCATACACAATTAGCGTACAAACAGAAATTTTGTTGTTTCTGTAGATAACACTGATTCTAAAAACTGTCATATCCTTGCCGGTGTTCCTCAGGGCTCGATCTTGGGACCATTTTTGTTTAACATATACATCAACGACATCCCACAAGATCACAAAATTAAATTAACACTTTACGCGGACGATACTACACAGGGGCGAAACATAAACATAATCAGGAAAACTTACAAAACTACATACACACGCTTGAAAATTGGCTCATTAACTGGAAAATAAAACTTAATGTCTCGAAAACTGCAGCAGTGCTAATCACCAGGAAAAATAAACTAATTCCCCTAACATAACTATTTATAATGCTAATATTTCCTGGTCCAAAGAAACTAAATACCTTGGCATAATACTTGACAGCAAATTAACATATAAATCGCATATTAATTATCTACGCACTAAATTCAATAATCAATTAAGAAAACTCTTCCCCCGTAATTTGTTGAAATTCCTCACTAACAATTGAACTAAAAAAATTAATTTACCTTTCTTATCTTAGACCTGTCATTGCATATGCGAGTCCAGTTTGGGGTTCTACAGCCAATAGCAACTTTCTCGTGCTCGAAAGACTCGAAAATAAAATTATTCGTATGATCTCTGATGCACCCTGGTATTTCAGAAATGATGATATTCGGCACTCTCTTGATATTCTAGTTTCCGCGCATTCGTCGAGAAACTTGCAAAAACTTTATGACTCCGTTTCCCGATCCACTAACACTGTTCTAAATGATTTAAAAATATTCGACTACGATGTCACTCTACCCAGAAATCGCAAAAAGACCTCGCTATACTCTTAACATTAACAAATAATTTCCTCCTTTCTGGAGATTTTTCGGTTTCGCTGTAGCCTCGTTAATATTTTTCTTTTTTATTGCATTTTGTTATTGGATTTATCATCAGTGCTTATTCCTTTAATTTTTTAATATTTTTGCTTATGGGATGATTTTTTTTTTTTTTTTTTTTTTTGTATTTTTACTCTTCTTTTGTAACTTTAACTTTCTGTCTTAATTGTAATGTTTTTTGTTCTCTGATGTTAGAAATTATTATTCCTTCTCTGAGTTATTTAATTTTTCTTACAATTAGCAAAGGGCTCGACCACCAGTCACTGTTCACCATTCGTCATCAGTGGTAGAATAATTAAAGTTAAATTTTAATTTAACTTCATTTATTCTGGATTATGGTCATAACTATGCTCTAGCATTGAATGCAAGGCGGTAGAAGATGTTTTCACTAAGTACAAAGTGTATTGTTTAATTTGTGTTGTAACCGAATCTTGTGGAAGAGTTGGGAGCTAAGATGCCAAGGTAAAAAAAAAAGACTAACATTATTTAGCATGCAACCACATCGTTGCTTTGATGCCCAGTTCTAATTCGTAAGTTGAGCTTTAAAATCGTAAATTAATTTTTAAAACTTCAAAATATTTTTAAATAAATATATATATTTTTTTAAAAAAAAAAATAGGACTTTAGGAATATTTTAGGTCTATTGCTTTTCAAAATGTTTGCGAAACCCCAAAGTGAACCATCTTACGGATGAAATTCTTTTAATTTTTCTTCCCCAACTTTGTTAGTATAATTTTTAAAAGCAATCCTAATATTTTTATTTAGTTGATTTAAAATTGTTTTAGTTTCGTTTGTACATCTATGGACATCTTGTGCACATGAGGGATAAACAGACCGGGTTCTACAGTTTAAATTGGATTCCCAACCGCTACAAGCATCCATAGCACCGCCGGGATTCGAGTACGAAACCTGTGGTACCGATCGCCGGAGCGTTAGTTATTTGGTCATCATGCTCCCCTGTTACTGAGAAGGAGAGCATAATAAAGGAATATAAATTGTATTGTTATCAAGATAAGAATTAAAAACACTTCAATTAGTAGCCGCGTTGCACTGTTGTAGAATAGCTATGTAGTGAAAGGTTATATCAAATTTAACAACAACCGCATTATGGTCAGAAGAGAGTTCAGCAATAGAGTTAATTTCAAAATTACAATAAAAATTGTTAGTTAAAAATAAGTATATAGTAAAGGATGAATTTTGTCCAAAACCAATAGGGGTACAAGAAGCAAGAATATCGAGGTCAGAAAGATTTGCAAAACTTTCGAGAAAGATACCTGTACCGTTATTCTTATTACAGCCCCACGAAGTGTGATGGACATTGAGGTCACAACATAAATTAATAGAAGTGTTTGTAGACAAAAGAAGTATTTATGTCATGATGGTTGTGACTGGTTCCTGTAATTGTCATAGATAAAGTGGATGGGAGCCCCCTCAGGGAAGAAGCAAATCTGATATGTGGTGTGACTTGCCAGGAAGTAATGATGGGAGTTGTAGTTTTTCTCATATTATTACTCTGAGCAGCGTTAACACTGGGCTTAGGGAATCTTGGGCACCCTCGCTAATGGCATGTTGACGAATAGCCCCACAACTTATGCAGGTAGGCTGATTATTTTTTCAGTTTTAGGATATTTAGTGCATTCCTTAAAAGCAATGCTCACCCCCGCACTTTAGACATCTAGATTTGTAGCCACAGTTCGAAGAGCTGTGGTGACAATAATTGCAATGAAAGCAGTGAGTGGCTAAGGGTCTTTTGTCGAATTTTTCTACTTTTACACCGAGGTAGAGAAGCTTATTTAACTTAAAATTTCGTTACTGGCTTTACAGCAAGGCAAGACAAGTTGTCGGGTGGGCAATGGCTGTTTAGTATTTGTTTCATGAAGTTGAGTAATTTTAACATTATCAAATCCCTTAAGAGCCAGAGCTTGTTTGATTTCGTCGATATTAGTTTTAATTGGTTGTTACTTTAATCACTACTTTAATAGATCTATCCGATTTGGGTGTTTTTTATAAAAAAAAAAAAAATCAATATTATTTTCTTTAAAGTACTAATAATGTCTCTATGATGGCCAGAATCTTTCGGAAACATTTTAAGCATTTCCCCAGCAAGCACGATGCGAACTGATTCCTTAAAATGTTCGTCAATTTTTTTAGTTTCCTAAGACTGGTTATAGGTCGAACAACAGAATTTAATTGGAAACAATCTTCACTTTGAAAGGATGAATAAAGTCATCTTTTTCAGAATTTACAGAATGATGAATGGAATTAATATTCGAACGGTCTCATTCGACGTATTCAGACAAA
This sequence comes from Caerostris extrusa, assembly GCA_021605095.1. Classification (NCBI taxonomy): domain Eukaryota; kingdom Metazoa; phylum Arthropoda; class Arachnida; order Araneae; family Araneidae; genus Caerostris; species Caerostris extrusa. The sequence goes on from BPLR01001653.1 coordinate 25,909, forward strand.
CGGTGACAAGTCTTTCATTGTTGAAATTGTCCATCTGCAGTGTTTTGTACAATTCACGTAGTTGGAAGTCGATAAGTTCACATCCACTGGGTGATTTTTGTCGTGTACCTTCAAAAAATGTTCCATTTTCAGGTACTTCTCTGTGGACTTGATAAGGTCCTTTCTCCTTGTTATCAATATCCATTTCAACTCCCGCAGATACGTCCGAGGTAAGTTGCAGCCGTCCTGTTCACCGCCACCGGAAAACAAGAGCGGTCGAAAAACACAACTGCTCCCTCCGTCAACCCGTCTGTAAATCAGCTATTCGAAGAGAAATTATCTTCCGAAGTCCAAAAATTCTCTTTGATGTCCACCCTGCAACTGTATGCAGCTGCGAAAACCTCTCCAGATCAACCATCAAAGCTACAACGTATGATCTAAAAATCTACCTATGTTGCTTTCGTTTTTCACCACTTTTAAATTGAACTAAATTACTATAAATTCAACTTGCTTGAATCAGTAAAGTTAACTTTCTGGGAGTTTATCTTGATAGTAAACTAACCTTTGCTAGACATATTAACCATATTAAAACTAAATATAATATTTGTTTACGCATGCTCTACCCGTATATTAACAAAAATTCCCCCTCTCACTTGAAAATAAACTTATTATTTACATGTACTATATGCGGCCCATTATTACTTATGCTTGCCCGGTTTGGGGTTCTGCTGCAAAGTACCATATTAATTATATTAATAGACTTGAAAATAAACTGCTTAGAATGATCACCAACTCCCCATGGTACTTTAGGAATGATGATATTCGTCACTGTCTTGACCTCCCCTCTATTCAAAATTTTATGTTAAATCTTGCCAGCAATTTTTATGCAAGCCTTGAATTAATTCCGAATGATGTGATACGTAATCTTCCGAGATACGATTTCACTCTGCCGGAAAATGCTAAACGCCCTCGGGCTGTTCTTTACAAACTTCAATTGTCCTAGACGAACTGGATTGGTTGTCATGCGTGTTGTTCTTGCTGCCTAGGTAGCGAGTTCGACCCTGGCCTGATTCTTTAGTCATCATTCCTAGCAGCGGTTCCTACATTTCGTAGTGTTTAATCTTTCAATTAGTGTCTTATGTTTTTATTTGTGTTTAACTTTTTGTTTTATTTTCTTTAACTTTTAATTGTTTTTTGTTTATTTTTAACTTAACTGTAATCTATCTTATTTTATTTTGGGGACGTAAATTCTTGCTCACTTAACCTGTAATGCTCACATATCATGCTTATATCATCCAATGTCCTCATCTCAACAAGACAGGTGTTTTAGGCTCTATGGGGCCAAGGAGCACCGATAACCAAGGACTGACTGACTGACTAAAGTTAACTTGTTTATAAGCTTTTTTTTTAAAGGTTTAGAAGGCGTCTTCTAGGCCAGAAAACAATGAAATTTTAGAGCAATTAATTTGTACTACGTATCTTTTAAAAGTATAATAACGGCTAATTGAATGTGTTAGAGGTAAGTTTTAACATGCGAAAATTAAACATTTTTTCATTTAACAATGTGTAAATTGAGTTATGTAAAATAATATTATTCGACTGGCTACATAGAATGTGGTAATTTGGAGATCTACTAAGACATCCGTTCAATTTTTGTATTATGTTTTTTATATCCATGTATCTTTTTTTCTAATTTTTTTCGTGTGGAAAATAATCAAAATTTTCAATTTAAATTATATGACTAAAAGAATGAATACTTTTTGATTTTATTTCTAAATTTTATATAGTAAGAGGTTTCGTTTGCAACAACGATTTTGTTATTGCATGGACGATAAATGTGGAGGGGATATAATCAGAAAAAATGAACAAGGGCATACAAATATTATTCTTTGTTATAATGAATACTTATTTTGATACCTCAACTATTCTACAATCCATTATATAAAAAATATTTCCTTGGAAAAAAATTAAAATGTTAAAACATTGATATTATTCTTATACAAATTCAATTATGATAACACAATAAATAAAAATTGCAAAATACAAGTTAAAATTCATAATTATTAAAAGAATCAGTTTTCATACATGATAGAAAAGGAAGGAGAAAGGAATTAACAGTTTTTAATGCAATTTTTTAAAAGAATGAGTCTATAAAAATATATAAGCAATAATAATAAAAAAAAAATTATTTTAATAACAGAAAATTGTTTTACATTTTAATAAGTATGCCTTTTTAAAAGAAGTCCTCAACTATTTTTTATTCAATCGACGGACAGTAAATGCGATATCATATAAGGCTCAAAGCGCGAATATCACCAAATATAGTACACTTATTTTACGTACGTTATATTTTGCTCTCTAAAGTCTTGGGCAACGGGCAACGGGCGTACCTGTTACGGAGTTCCAAGGTGGTTTTAAGAACCACAATACCTCCACATCTTAAGTTAAATAGAAAATTGGCATAAAAATGTAGTTGCTTCAATTAATGTATTTCAATAAAAAAAAAATAAAATAATTAAGAATTTAGAAAAACATCTCCTGCTTGAGAACAATTAAAGCAGGAGATCGAAAAAGCTAAAGCTATAGGTACAATTAGGGGTCCGTTGACGATGCCCAAAATAAAAGGTTAAAGTAAAAAAAAAAAAAAAATTTTTAAGGTTCAAAAAAAAATATCATAAAGAGTACAAGTTACACAATTACAGCACAGTTGCACAAAAGTAAAAACAAAACATACAAATTAGATCAGCACATCTATGTGGCTGGACCACCGGTAGATGGCGCCATCAGTCCATAGGTTTAACAATGTTTATAAAAACCTGCCAAAGTCAGGAAAAAGCAACATCTTTTTTGGTAAAATAATTTCAAAAGTCATGGTTTGACATCCAGAGCCTTTTTAAATGCTATTGGAATTTAGAATAAAAAGTTAATAACAGAGTTAAGACAAGATAATTAGAATTAAACAAATATTAGAGAATTAAACTATAAAAATAGGAGGTTATATCTAACTAAAACAGTTTTAAGACGGTGAGGTTAAACTAAATAAAGTGAGCAGGTAATTAAATTAGGTGATTAAGAACCTATGCCATTAAAATTGAAGCCTAGTTAAACTAAAAAGAACTAATTGAATTACTGAAACTTTAAAAATTTATTAAAGATAGCTATGTTCTATTTTAAGTTGCTCATCGTAGCAGAAAATTAATCTAAACTAATTTAAATGCCAAAGATTGCAGCTCAGATTCGCTTGAAGTGGTCAGAGTGACTAAACAACAGCCAGAGCAGTAGAATCGGCGGTTGTAGGATAGAATCCACAACGCCTTTTCAGTGCCGGGAAAGATTCCCATTGCTGATCATAGATGGCTCTGGGTCTCTTCCTGGAGACTCTGTAAAGTCTTGTTTTTCATTCTCTGTGTTATTTTAACCACATCGAAATTGAGTTCCAAAAACTGGTCGAGGCTCATTAATTTGTTCCTCTCCACGGTAATCTTTAGTAAAAGGCGAAAGATTAGCACGAACTTGAAGAGAAGAGCATGAGAGCCTGAAATTTTTTTTTTTTTTTTTTTTTTAAATTACTTATGCAAGAGTGGTTTAGAAAGAAAGTGGTAGATTATTACATAGCTTTAGAGAATTTTAGTGTGGTCCCTGTTTCGCAACTTTCTATATTTTTATCCAAAGGTTTCACACCCTTCCTAATTCTCTTTCATTTCTTATGTGACATTTTTAAACTATCAAATACAGCAAATTTATTGGCTGCCGGTTCAGTGCTATGGAGTCCTATCAATATGTTTTGAATTAAAAACTAACTAGCATAAATACAAAAATATTAATTCGAAAGAAGCATGCATGAGAACGATTATATTAAATTTCGAGACTAAAAACTTTTCGCGTGGAGAACAGCTTGAAAATAGTTTAGGATACGTAAATATAACAATTTAAGAATTCTTTTTTTTATATATATAGGCCTTTTTTTTGTTGTTTTTAAATCGGCATGCAAATAAATAGTCAATAGGACAGAAACAAAAGGAAATACAAATTATCAAACCTTTGCTTGAAATGCGATGCATATAAGTCTTACAGTTATATATTTAAAATTTTATATAAAAAATTGTTTTATAAGTATTAAATTATATACTTTTTATACCCAATTCCACAATACCTCTTAGAAGAAAATGACTTCTTTAAATTTTGATGAAGAAACATAATATATAAATAATCAGATGGGATGATATACAAGTTAACCACAAAATTATTTAATAATTGTTCAAAATAAAAAAAATGTAAAAAGATTTATTTAATCATATAAACCATAGTTCGTCAAAAAAATTGTTAAATATAAAAAAAAGTTATGATAAACGTTGAAAGTGGTAAAGGGAAAGAAAATTAAGGGCCCCGATAACGTTATACATAATTTTTTTAATGGTAATAACATTAAAAATTTCGACAAAAACCGAATAGATATTATATTAGCGATTTCAATTTTGCTAAACGGCGATATATATGTAGTGATTTAGATTCTGCTCTTTGCTTAGGAAACCACTCAGATCGACTCTCCTCCATCTCCAGCTATGAAAGCTCAGAGTGCGATCATCAAAGGCCGCGGATTTCGTGAAATTTATTTTATTATTCAATAATTTCGCCTCTAATGTAATCAACCAACAATGTTAATCGGAAGATATTTTCTCCAGCAGATGGCGTTACCCTCTACTTAGAGACCTACTTATTACCATTATTCGTCCCAGACTATTTCAAATGAAAATTTATCGTAGGGTTCCTTAAAAATTGCTCCTTTCTCAGATATTCGTTTCCAAAATGCACAATTTTTTTTAAGAGGGTTAGAATGGTAATTTGCGTTGTTCAAATATTTTGTATCAGCAAAGCATCTAAACGGAATTCATTAATTTTATCATCAACCGCGCAACAGTGTCTTAAAGACACAAAAATAATGCACATTATTTTCATGAAAATCAAGTAGACCTCAGGTAAAGTTAGCATTGCTTACAATTCACAAAAGAACGTGAAAATTTAATGTATTTACAAAATTAGTAACAATCAACAAGAAATATAACTATATTATCCTCAAGAATGCTTTTGCAAAGAATATATACAATTATCAACTTTCTACAAGCAAATGTGACAAAATGTTTAAAAATTAAAGGACAAATTCTAAGCATAAACAAAAAGAAAAATTAGTTGATTCTATTTGTTATTGTTGTATTAAACTCTATATTATTGTAACAAAAATATTCCATATTTAAAATCCTTTTAAGGCATTGTTTAAGTTTACACAGATGCATTTAAATAAATTTCATCTTTGCGACAAAATTTAATATCCTTATATTTAAGCATAATATTTTGCTATGTAAAATTTTAGTTCATTGTTGTTTTATTTTCCCTGCAACTTAGATCACTATTTAACATGGCTAACAAATTCAATTTTTGTCCTTACTTTTGGATACTTCAAAATATATATTGGATAAATTATATATTGGGATTAATAAACAAATTTTTTTAAATATTTATCATAAAAAAAATAGGTCTGAAATTGAAGCAAAAATAAAAAAAAAAACTTGCCAATGTAAAACTAATAAAAAAAAATTTTATTTCCTTAGTACAAATTTTTTGTACACTCATGTCCATAAATTAAGGATGATTCAGAATCACACAGAAATTGAACTCTAAAATAAAAATTTCACCTGTAGAATTATCACACACACATCTTGAAGAAGAATATACAAATTACAGGAAAAACCAGATGGCGCGGATAGTACGTCACAATGACGAGAGTGTAAGAGAGGGGCATATAAGGAAAGGTGGCAAAGAAGTAAAATTGTTCACAAGCGCTTTAAAAGCCTTTCAGTGCAATAACCGCATAGTTATGGCCCAAAGGAAGCATTTGGATGATTTTTTACATGGTAGAATTATCGGACGACTGGAATGTGGACGTACCCAGCTGGAAGTATCCGAGGAACTTGGAATCGCCCAGAGTGTCATCTCCAGGTTTCGGCAACGATTCCAAGATGATGGTAATGTGAGTAGATGTTACAGCACAGGTCGCCCCCGAGTTACAACACCGAATGAGGACCGGTATTTAGCAGTTACTGCCAAAAGAAACAGACGGAGCACAGCATCAGACCGGTCTCGTCTGCTCTCTTCAGCTACCGGTACGACAGTTTCAAGGCAGACCGTGTACAGACGCTTAGAGCACATTGGTCTATATGCTCGTAGGTGAAGTTTTCCGACGAGTCCAGGTTTAGTTTGCAGCCTGATTCTCGCCGGACTTTCGTATGGAGAGCGCCAGGTACCCGTTACCACCAAGAGAATACCATTGAACGACACCGTTACGGTGGTGCAGGATGGCTCGTTTGGGGAGGAATTATTCTTGTTTCCAGAACTGACCTGCTTGTTCAGAATGTAACGATGACAGGCCACATCTATCGGGATGTCATTCTGGAGCAACATGTACGTTTGTTTCGGGGCGCCATGGGTGCTGAATTTCTGTTTATGGATGACAACACCCGTCCTCACCGTGCAAACATTGTAGACGAATGCCTTCAATTGGAGGATATCACCCGTATGGATGGGCCAGCATACTCACCGGACTTGAATCCAATAGAGCATGTGTGGGATATGCTTGGCCGACGAATTGCAGCCCGTCAACCCCTCCCACCTCTCAACCGGAACTTCGGAGGGCATTGTTTGATGAGTGGTGTAATATTCCCCAAGATCAGATTGATAATTTGATACTCAGCATGCCTAGGCGTTGTAAGGCCTGTATTGCATCGTCCGGGAGACATACTCCATATTAACCATCCTACTAACCATGTTATACTGTTTTTTGTAAATAGATTCTTTTTTGAAATTTGCTCCAGGGAGTAAAAATCGCAATTTTTTTTAATTACGTCAAACATATAGCATCTTTTTTGCTCTTTTACCTTTTGTTTAATAAATAGACTTTACAAATAAGTCAAATTTGTTTTGCTTCTGTCTCTTTCTTTGCCTGAACTTCATTATCCTTAATTTATGGACATGAGTGTATTTTGTACTTAATTGAATATATCTATTTTTTCAAGAATGTACTAAATTTCTGTTTTAGCTTTGTATTATGTTAATTATTATTCCATTGACTTATTATTATTTTGCAAGGAAATCATACATTTATTTTCTAATATGATATCTAATTACCTTATTTTTAAGATTATTGATAAAGATTTATATGATTTGTTAAGTATGCGGAAAAGTAATCTTTGAATGTTTTCAGGCTAGAAGTTTCAGATTGATTCCAATATAACAGAATTAATTTTTATTAAAATTTGTGTTTTGGTTATCTGGAAGTGTTTCTGCTTTTTGAAGTTAATATGCACTGTAATTAGAATGTATAGATGATGAAAGATACCTCACTTCTTCTGAATGTTTGGCTTTAAACTATTTGTGACGTGATTGTAGAAACACCGTGTTTCAATTATTATTATTATTATATTTTTTTAAGTTTAATAAATACAGATTTTTTTTTCTAGTTTTGGAAAAATGCAAAATCCATATTTTAATCTTTATTATAATCAAATTTCAGTACTTGAGGGCAATGAATATATTGTCTGTGATAGTTGAAAAATATTAAAGCTCATTTCTATTGGCAAATTGAATATATAATTATATTAAAAAAGGATGTTTATTTAAGAATTTAAATGAGAGGCAATTGTTATTTTGATCCAGAAATATTTATTTTAAATGTAAAAATAGCCTTTAGATCTGAATTAAGTGAAATGCAAAATAAAAGCTATAATTATAGGTAAAGTTATTCAAATTTTAACGTGTGAAATCTAGGAGTATGTGAAAGGAGGATTTCAATTGTTTTGTACATAAAGCACATTTTGGAAGAAAAGAAAATATTCAAAGAATAGGCTCTCTGACAAAAAAAAAACCTTTCAGATATTATGAAGATAAAATTTCAAAAAATCAATACCCTTTGCCTTACAGTTTCTTAAACTATGTTAAAATGAACAAATGTATAGAGTGATAATCAGTAAATGGAAAGATGATAAAGAAATTTCAGTTCTGTTATGGACTGTGCCTATCTTGATTAAGATACCAAGTAAAAAAAACAAATTCTCAGAGTGAAAATTTCAAACTTTACTTGAATCACAACTCAAATTACATTAGACAGCATCACATTATTTGAGGTTATATTTTTGTAATTGTAATTTCAACTTCTTGTGTTATTGAAATCAGAACAATCCCCATTTAATTGTCTTAGTGGTTATGCATTTTACATTTATTATTTATCTAAATATTATACAAATATTTTTCAGCGAAGATATTATGATTGTGTTTAAAAGATATTATACCTAGGTTTTTTCAAAATGATTTGATTAATTTTCAAATGAAAAAACATTTGATCATAGCAATTAATTAAATTTATAGTCATTTGATATAGCTTTAGTGATTTGACATATAAATATATCTAGTCCTGTTGTACTAGTAGGATATACATATATATATGTATGTATAAAAGATTAAAATTCATTACAAATGTAAATTACAATGAAAAAAAAAAAAAAGAGTTCATGTGGAGAGTATGGTAGGATAATCTATCTGTAAAGCAGTTATAATGTAACATTTGCTATAAAAGTAATTTCGTGTGTCAGTAATGGAGTTTCATCAGAATAGAAAACAATTTTTTTCACAATAAGAATGGTGTACTAGTTGCAGTAATGAAACTGATTATTTAAAAACACATAAAAAAGAAAAGCGATTGCAGTAATAGAAAAATTGTATCACAATGTGTAAGTAGATATATTTATTAAATTAACAAATATAGACAGGAAATAAAAACAATATTATCCTGAACAACGCTTTTGTAAAGAATATTAATATTATATTTTTTACAGCATTCATCCTGTAAATAATATGTCTAAATATTTAAAAACTTAAGGGTAATATTCTAAAGATGAACAAAACGAAAAATTACATCCATAATTAGATTACTCTTTTTTGTCATTGTTATTTTAATTTATGTATAACTCTTAAAAACATGTATGTCTGAAACAATATTAAGGTATGTTTTAAGATTTTACCACGTTATTGCATAAATTTGGTTTTACAATAAAATTTAAAATTCTTACTTTAAATTCTATAATCTTTTGTTATGTAACTGTTTTTGGTATTCTTTTCAACTTAAATCGTTATTTATCATGGCTTTCAAATTTAACATATGATATTTCTAAAGACTTATGAATAGCTACATAAAGTAGTTTCCATATTGCTAAAATAATTAAAACATCTAAATCTATAATTTATTGTAAACTAAAATTTTACATGATAATAACCTAAAATGGATACTCTCTTTTTAACTGTAATCATATTTTTGTATAAAATTTGAAAAAAATTGAAAAATAAATTAATAGGGTCCTCTTAAACACATCATTGAAGTAATAATATACAAAAAAAAAAAATTGAATGACATTGAATGAATTGAATTCCTCTAATAGGTCAAACATCCTTTAGTCACAAAAGCTCAGAAGTTACGTCCGGGCCTGGTAGTAAAAGAAAAACAGTTTGCTTGATAAGGACTTAAAAAAAAATGGAGAAATATAATTTTCGTTTGCAAATGCTCACTATATTCATTTTTAGCGAAGTTTAAGAAAGAAATTGCCCGCTTGTTAAAAATTCTAGACCACCAGATTTGAGCTCGTTGTCTTCAGGGAAAGAAATTTTTCCCGGAAGATTTTAGGGAAGCGGCCTATTTTCTACTAGAGCAGGGATGGGCAAACTTTTTCGGTCGCGGGCCAAAAATCGAAAAAAAAAAGTTTGGTGCTCGAAGATAAATTTTAAAAACAATATGCAAGTATTACAGTTTAAATATGTTCAATGAGATGAATGAATTTGTGAAAAGACACGCTGGTTTATCCTTTACAACTGTAAAAAAAATATTTCCAGGTCCATTCATCATTAAAAGCACGGCACTCGTAATCAACTTTACGTTTTTTAGTAGCCATTTTGGGGTTGAAATATTTTACGAATAACCCAAACAAGCACTAGCTACGCTATACTTTTCATAATTTCACCGCTATTCACAATGATGCTATGTGTCTGCAATCTTTCCATACGTAATCAATAATATTAGAACTCGCGCCAAAAGAAAATGCCGCTGGCCGGAGCTTAAAATGAGTAGTTTGCCGCATGTGAGGTCTAATTCTCCTATATTGGATTCCCATATGCCTGCTCCCCGAGAAAGAGATAACGCTTGTTGACGCCAGTCTACAGTTATAACTAACAAAGAACTTTCGCTTTTAACACTTTACGGATTGAAAACTGTCTGTGCTTGCTATTTCAGTCGATATATGTTTTGTAGAAAAAAAATAGAGAAAGTAAAAAGATCATCAGTACTTTGAAAAAGGAAGAAAAAAAAAGGTATTTACGTATTAACGGTACCTTGGCGACAGTTGCGGCAATAAAGAGCACACGCGCCAACCGCAGCTACAGATTTGGCGGTTTATAAGTGGCGCCAATCTACACTTAAAATTTTTGTTCCAAATAATAAAATATATATGAAACACTTTATTTAAAATCAAAACGCTTTCAAAATATTTTTATTCCAAATAACAAAATATATAAAACACTTCATTTAAAATCAAAACGATTTCAAAATACCAAACACTTTATTTAAACACAAATTAGTCAAAAACACTTTATTAAAACACAAAGTAGTTAAACGGAGTTTTCTAAGTCCCACACGATAAACACACTGACTGAAATTACATTTCCAAAACTTACGTTCACCAAAATAAAGCTTCATGTCATGGGAATTGGGACATTTTTTTTTTTTTTTTTTTTTTTTTTTTTTTTTTTTAAATATTTCGCTCCTGAAAAAAGAATAAAATTGTTCCGTTTCTGGCAAAATCCCAAATACGCATTTTCGTAGCAGTACAAAATGCCGTGAAAACTCAGCAAATCTGCAGCTGTTATATTGGCGCCACTTAAAAACCGCCAAGTCTGTCGCCAAGGTTCCGTTAATACGTAAGTACCTTTGCTACTTTTTCAATTTTAAAATGAGTTGAATTATGTTGTTATTTTGTTTTACCTTTGTTCGTGTCACTTCATTCTGGCTATTTTTGAAAATGACTCTTTAGCTTAAGAGAAGTGCTTTGAATTTTAGTTTCTATTAATATTAAGTCGAATTAGGTATTTAAAATTTCTTGTCCTCCTCAAAGAATTTAAAACGCTATTCTCTGTCCGAAGATATTTTTCAAATTTCTCAGATACGATTTAACCGCGTCTAGTAGTCTGAGGATCACTTTGACGATCTTAAATATCATAAAGTTAGATTTTATTGAAGATCGATGCTTCGCAGATTGTTATTTTTTTCATAATTTGTTTTTCATAATTCATAATAAGAAAGAGACAGAAGAAAAACAAATTTGACTTATTTGTAAAGCCTATTTATTAAACAAAAGGTAAAGAAGAAAAAAAGATGCTATATGTTTGACATAATTAATAAAAATTGCGATTTTTACTCCTGGAGCAAATTTCAAAAAGAACCTATTTACAAAAAACAGTATAACATAGTTAGTATGATGGTTAATATGGAGTATGTCTCCCAGACGATGCAATACAGGCCTTACAACGCCAAGGCATGCTGAGTATCAAATTATCAATTTGATCTTGGGGAATATTACACCACTCATCAAGCAATGCCCTCCGAAGTTCCGGTTGAGAGGTGGGAGGGGGTTGACTGGCTGCAATTCGTCGGCCAAGCATATCCCCACATGCTCTAATCGATTCAAGCCCGGTGAGTATGCTGGCCAATCCATACGGGTGATATTCTCCAATTGAAGGCATTCGTCTACAATGTTTGCACGGTGAGGACGGGCGTTGTCATCCTTAAACAGAAATTCAGCACCCATGGCGCCCCGAAACAAACGTACATGTTGTTCCAGAATGACATCCCGATAGATGTGGCCTGTCATCATTAAACTCTGAACATACAGGTCAGTTCTGGAGGCAAGAATAATTCCTCCCCAAACGAGCCATCCTGCACCACCGTAACGGTGTCGTTCAATGGTGTTCTCTTGGTAGTAACGGGTACCTGGCGCTCTCCATATGAAAGTCCGGCGAGAATCAGACTGCAAACTAAACCTGGACTCGTCGGAAAACATCACACAAGACCACTGTTGAGGTGTCCACGATGCATGCTCTCTACTCCAGGTTAATCGCAGGGTACAGTGAGTAGTGGTAAGTGGAACACATCTGACAGGCCTACGAGCATATAGACCAATGTGCCCTATGCGTCTATACACGGTCTGCCTTGAAACTGTCGTACCGGTAGCTGAAGAGAGCTGATGAGACAGGTCTGATGCTGTGCTCCGTCTGTTTCTTTTGGCAGTAACTGCTAAATACCGGTCCTCATTCGGCGTTGTAACTCGGGGGCGACCTGTGCTGTAACATCTACTCACATTACCATCGTCTTGGAATCGTTGCCAAAGCCTGGAGATGACACTCTGGGCGATTCCAAGTTCCTCGGATACTTCCAGCTGGGTACGTCCACATTCCAGTCGTCCGATAATTCTACCACGTAAAAATCATCCAAATGCTTCCATTGTGCCATAACTATGCGGTTATTGCACTGAAAGGCTTTTAAAGCGCTTGTGAACAATTTTACTTCTTTGCCAACATTCCTTATATACCCCTCTCTTACACTCGTCATTGTGACGTACTATCCACTCCATCTGGTGTTTCCTGTAATTTGCATATTCTTCTTCAAGATGTGTGTGATAATTCTACAGGTGAAATTTTTATTTTAGAGTTCAATTTCTGTGTGATTCTGAATTATCCTTAATTTATGGACATGAGTGTATAATTTATAAATTCGACGCGTACGTCCCGGTCTCATATGACACCTGGTCTCATATGACCGGTCTGTCCAATCCGACTTCTCATTCACGACATTCCCGAACTGTATAAGGGCAACTCAACTCTAGTCACATTGATGTGGGTGTGGTGTAGTAGTAGCAATATTATACCGGGACCTACGGTCCAAAGTGTATTCCGAACCACTACAAACATCCGTGGTCACGCCGGGACTCAAACCCGAACTCAGTGGTATTGAGCGCCAGTGTTCTAGTCACTCGGTCCCCATATCGATAGAAATTAACGTTGAATCGTATTGCTGGTTTACTGAGAGACGGCTAGTTACCCAGAGAGATTTTATTTTTCCATCAGCGATTTTAGTAGGTTTGATTTAGTGCTCTACGGACATCTTGTGCACACGATGGCTAAACAGATATTGACGAACCCGAAACCTGTGTTCCCGAGCGCCAGAGCGTTAGCCACCAGGCCGCTCGGTTTCAGTAGACCTTAGAGAGTAAAAATACTCCCAAAAGAGCGTTCAAAAGACCAAATGCTATTGCTCACTTGAAGATTATCGCCAAAACGAATTTGGCTCAGTTCTCTTTTTGCCAATAAAACAACAAATTGACGTATACAGGGTTGCGTGGTTTACGAATGCCCAAAGCAGCGTTTGGATTGGAGGCTCCTCGTCGTCTTCTTTTGGCGGAGTACCTTGCCGGTTATGGCTTTATAAACTCCTAATCTGCTAAATTGAAACATTGGATGGAAAAACATTTAAAAACAGAAAAGACAGTGGGCTGTGGTCATGTCCAAATGGTAAATAATAAAAAACATTAATAGGAAGTAAATAAAAGGAAAGGAGCAAATGAAAACGTGGCAAGAATGATAAACAAATTAACAGTAGCAAAAACAATTAATTATTTAAGTTGAAACATTTGACTAGTAGTTGAATTTTATCAAGAGGAGAGTTAGCATTTTTTAATTTGTTGTAGAAGTTCCTCCTAGAATATTAGACCTAGAAGACCTCCTGGAATATTAAAAATATTAATTATTTCATTTAGTACATCAACTGCTTTAGCAGCCACATCGTTATCTAAGTTATTTATGCAATTTTGCTGATCAGGGACCGCTGCTTGATGTGCTGATACCAATCGAATCTACGGGAATATTATTTTTGGACGTAGCCAAGGCCTTTGATAAAATTTGGCATAATGGCTTATTATTCAAGCTCATACGACTTGAATTTCCGGCTCAAATCATTAAAACTCTTTACTCTTACCTACAAGCTCGAGAATTTTTAGTCAGAGTAGGTGGAGTTATTTCCTCATCCAGACCAATCGAAGGGGAGTTCCCAAGGGTCGCTCTTAGCGCCCGCCCTCTTCAATATTTACATCAACGATATACCGAGAGACTGCCAAACCTCTCTTTTCTGCTACGCTGATGATACGGCGACAGCCACACAAAACAAATCCCCTCAGCTTGCTGTTAAAGACTTGCAATATTCAGTATATAATTTAGAAAAATGGTTAACCACCTAGAAAATTAAAGTAAATGCCACAAAATCGGCCTGCATGCTATTTACTCGGAAGATCTCATTTTCTCCGCTAGGGAGTATCACTCTTTTTGGCCAGCCCGTCCCCTGGGTAACTGAATATAGATACCTGGGGTTGTTTTTAGACCCAAAATTATCTTTCAGTACCCATATTAAGAACACAGTTGCTAAAGCAACTGGTGCGAGTATTAAGCTCAACTGCCTAATTTCTCGAAAGAGTAGGCTTGCGATCAAACACAAGCTTCTGCTCTACAAGTCTATCATTAGACCTATTTTGGTTTATGGTAGTCCAATCTGGGCTTCTACCTCACTCACAAATATAAAGAGACTTCAGGTTTTCCAGAATAAACAACTGGCTATGATTGCTGACGCACCATGGTTCGTTCGTCGGAAGATTATCCATAGAGATCTAGACGTCGAACCTATTCCAAATTATATAATTAAAATTTCAAAGAATTTTCTTGAAAAATGCCCTCAGATTAGCAATGAGTTAATCCGTCGTCTGCCAACCTATCACCCTGGGGTGAAAAGTTCAAAAAAAAGACCACGGGCAGTTTACGACGTCTGCTATGAGTGCTTTTCTCAAGTTAAGAAACACCATGGCTGTTACTCTGAACAAGCGCAAGCGAGTTCAGATAAGGGGGTGAGCCTAGCTCACTGAGACAATTTATCTCAATGTGTATCTGACGATTACTTTGGCTTAAATATTATTGATCTTCCATTAATTAAGATGAACTGGCGCAGAGGTAAAGATTCGGGTCTTTGACCGCGAGGTTGAGGGTTGAAACCGAACTCTGTTCCTTTTTGCATTTATTATTGCTGCGTTGTGCCTTAAATTTATTCATGACTTTCCGACTAGTAATTAAGTTAGGTTTTTATTGTACGCTTTTTTATCCCTTTTTTTTTTTTGTGAGGAAAATAAAAGGATTAGAAATAAAAATATAAAAGAAGAAAAATTATAAAATCGAAAATCAAATAAAAATTATAAAATCGAAAATCAAAAAAAATTATAAAAATTATAAAAAGAATTATGGTTCTGAGATCGGCCTTTTTTTTTTTTGTGAGGACATTGTTGACATTCTTACCTTTCAGATGCATCCCATTGGCTCCCACCGTTCAGCATAATCCCTTGTGTGTTGGTAAACAAAAAAGTTTGTTTACGTTTTGCAATATGTCTACGGCATTGACAACTGGTCCCTAATTGTACCGAATTTAAAACTTCACTTTTAACTTCTTTTATTTTTCATCTTACTTTTTATCAATAGTATTTTCAAATCTTTCTTTCTTTTTTTTTTTTTTTTTTTTTTTTTTTTTGAGCACCTACTTTAATTTGAATTTTTAAAAACTTTTATCTTTAATTTACTAACAATAATTAAGCAGCCTATTAGAATTCTAAACATATTTATGAATTAAGATGAGGAGGTTTAAGGGGTATTTCCCCCTGTTGGTACTCCGTAAACGGTAAGCCAGTTGCCAGTGATACACAATCCTTGCGGTGTCATCTTATTTGAATCATTAACTTGAATGGCGTTGACGTCCGATCCCGGCGACGAGGGTACTTGCTGATGGACCTGAGAAGATCCGTTCAACTCCATATAAACTTCCGTATCGATCATCGTTAAAAGCAGACAAAATCAGCAAAACGAGAAATTTATTATTTAAAAATAAATTTCCCCATCATCCATTGGTCAGCATCGCATCAACAACTTTATTCGTCGACCTAGCAAACATTATTGTAAAGTATATATACTTAGTTTTATTACAATATGTAATAAAGTGGTAAATCAGCGAACATTACGCAAACATTGAATATTTCAATATTCGTTTTTATCAATGGACGTTTTTATCAATTAATATGTTTTTAATTTAAATTTAGATACAATACATTTTCTTGTACAATGTAGGGTAGTCAGATTTTCGTAAAATTGTATTATAGAAAATTACAATTTAAAGAAGGCACCATTAAATAAATATTTAACTGATATGAAATTTGATAAATCTCTGATACAAAACACGATTAAACGAAGTTTTTCCAAACATAAAAAACAAAATCTTTAACTATTGTAGGTATGCTAAATTTAAGTTTCACCCTCATACGTCATTAATTTAGTATTGCACTTTATTTCTAATCAATTTGAATGCAACACCAATTAAAGGACAAACTCAATAAACAACATTTATTATTAACTTATCAACATTTAATTAATTTTATTGTTTCAAATATTGTAAAATAATCAGAGCCCTAATTTTTATATTCATAGAACGATCGTAGCGCCCTCGATCATTGAAGTCACACTTGGGTCATTCTACAAAAAATGCAAATTTTCAAAGAGAAAATTTCCTAAATTTAAGTTTTACTTTTCAAAACAAAATTGGCATAGAAAGTTGGTTTCAGGAATTCTTCATTCTCAAACTATTTGATTTGATTTCTTTAATTTCATCTGTTCATTTTTTGCATTTATTTTTTATTATTTGCACAGATACACATTAAAATTGGTAACATACATAATTGGTGTGGTGTAAATGCTGATGATGATTTGTTTATTTCATTTTATTCTAATGAATAAAATGTCCAGTGAATATTAATATATATAATTATTTAAAAAATAAAACAATACTTTAATTAGTTTATATAAATGTATGTATTTCATATTATATATTATGGTGAGATATTCCTTAAAAAAAATTATAAAATTGAAAAATTAATTAAGAATAGTAATATAATATCGAAAGTAGCTAACAAATGTAAAAAAAAAAAAAGCCTAACAGCGTAAAGTGAACATCTAAGTGCTGGCTGTTACACATGCAACTGCACGAAACATTTTTTTTTTTTTACACAGAATAGTCACATCATGATCAAATGGATTAGTCGTTGTCACTCGAACGGACACGAATACACGAACGGACACTTTCACATTGTCGTTTTCAAACGGACAACACACCGCCATCAGAGATTCTCAGCACCACGCCATTAAACTTGAATAGTGTAAAATATATATACACTGGTGTGCAAAACTTAAGCAACAGGTGGTTTTTTTTTGCCATAACTCCACGAGAAATCATCTGAGAGACATGACATTCAGAAATGAGGAAGAGTACTATGTACGTAAAAGATGACGAAAGCATCGGCGCTGAAAAAGGAATACAATGCATACGGTATGGAATCAAACAAAAACAAGCTTTATTGAAAGCATAGTATCGTGATTTATGATTGTCTATCCAAGAGGAAGAACAACAAGCAGATGTTCCTTAATATGGGATATGCCCTCCCTCACTGCAATGGTTGCTTCGCACAGTCTCCACATACTCAGAACCAGCTGGTGCAACATTTGATGCGGTAGGAGTGCCCATTCCTCAATCAGCATCTGTTTGAGTTGTTGGGTGTTCTCCGAAGGATGTAAGCGTGCTGCAATGCGTCATTTGCATTGCAATGCAAATGGGGAAGGAGTACCTACTCAAAATAGCGATCCCCGGTTACAGACCCTCTGTCGAAAACGTGGAGCTCAGTTTGCCAGTTCAGCGAAATGCCTCCCCAGACAAGAACTCCAGAACCACCATAACAGTGTCTTTCCTTTAGGTTACTGCGATAAAACCGGGTCCTGACCTCTCTCCAAATCAAAACGCGTCGAGAATCGCTTCTGCTACAGAACCGACTCTCATCCGTAAAGAGGACACGACTCCATTGATCAGTTGACCAGTTTTTGTGCTCTCTGCACCACTGTAAACGGTGGCGGCGATGGCAAACTTTCAACGGGAGGCAGCGTTCAGGACGGCGGGTGAATGGGCTCACTTTGTGAAGGCGTCTGGCCACAGTAAACCGCGACACTTGTCGCCACGTTGCTAAGCAATGGCGCTTGCTGACTGCTGTCGGCCTCTTTTCGCCTGCAGGACCATATATCGGTCATCCCCTGCAGTTGTCTTCCTCGGGCGGCCACCACCAACCTTTCTAACAGCTGTACTTGTGGTTTGGAACGCTTTCCAACGCTTTTCTACATAAATATAACAAAGTGGTAAGTCTTTGTATCTCATGTAAAACAGTGAATACCTCAATAGTCCTTTTTTAACGCACATTTTTATCAATTAATATATTTATTAAATGCAATTTAGATACGGTATCTATTATTGTATTATCGAGCAGTTCTGAGATATTCGTAAAATCATATAATACAAAGTTCAAAATTGCATAGAATGTCCTTTTAAGACAATGTTTAACTGACATAAAATTTGCTAAAGCTGTAAAATAGTACATGGTTAAGTTAACTGTTTTTAAACTAACTATAACAGGAAAACACATTTCATACATTGGAAGCGAGTTAAATTTAAAATTCACTGTCATGAATAATTTTTAAAATTTTATTGCACTTTATTTCTAATCACTTTAAATAAGGTTAGAAGAAACTCAATAAAAAAACAATTATTATTAAACTCACGAACAACATTTAATTTATTTTATAACTTTCAAATATTATAAAAAATCAGACAGCTCATTGGCAAACTTCGTACAACGATCGCAGCGCCCTCAATCACACAATTCTTCAAGAAACAGGCATTTTCAAAGAAATATTTTCCTATAATTATTATTTTTTATGATAACAGTTGTTATATTTAGAGAGTTAACACTTTGTAAGAGATAAAGTCAACATTGATGCAACTACAGCTGACTTTTTTTCTAGTGCCATCTTTCACAGAGCACCGTAGCACAATGAAGAGCTTTATGCTACACTTAGTTTTTACGTCAAAGCAAATAATAAAAGATCAAATATATTATTCTGTTAAAAATTCAGGATGGCCGTAGGATGGCTTTTTTTTTGCTTGGTGGCATCTGCAGCTAAAACTAATGAACAGAATGAAACCAAATTTATTTACACACTGACTGTGGAAGACACGGGGAGATGATGTCTAGGAAGAAAAAAAGTTGATAGGGGATTTTTTTGCTGCTATTGTCAAACAGGCACTTGACGTTTACATAATGTAGGCAGATTTTTCAGATTTCCTACTGCTTACATGGCAGCAAGTGACATTATCGGCACCGTTGCTGATGAGAAATATGGGCAAATGCTGGAAACTTTGTCATTAATGAAATGTAGTAAAGACAGTTTCCGAACACGACAATTTTTATGCGGAGCACGACCAAATTTTCTTCCTTCAATGTACAGAAAATTTTACTTCTGTATTATGGCAATGAGACAGTTAACACACAACGATATCCGACGAAATGGCCACAACATTCGCAGACATCACTCTACTTGACTTGTGGCTTTGGCCGTACCTTAATTTGTTGTGTATGCTGGTGATATTTGGTCTTAATTCCTTGAAAGAAAAGATTAAGTCCAGCGGTTGCGACTATCCACGGTATAAAAACTTCCTACAACGGATGAATGTTTTTGTATAAAAGAAAGGGCAACACATGGAAAATATTGCACGTTGCCCCAGTAAATTCCATCAAGATATATATATATATATATATTAAACTTTTTATTTTTCTTATTTTTTGCTTTCATTTTATCTTAAATTATTGTTGCATCATAAATTTTTGATCTATTGGGCAAGCTTCCTATTAGCCTTTACGGTTCTTTTCTTTCATCTATTCGCAATCCTTCTACTTACACAGGTTATAGGACAGAAGATGGTGGTTGCTTGGGCAGCCATGGTTCGTCCCTCTATGCCGAATCAGTAGCGCCAGCTGGTGAGTAAAAACTGAATTAGTAAAACTTAAGGAGAGGGTGGAAACGGACGCGATTCGATCTCCTGAACCAGTTCTTTCAATACGGACGGACTGTCTTCTACACTATCTATTACACTACTCGCTTGAAATCCGAGTGAAAAAAACTCACTTAAAAACGTACATTTGAATAGAAAATAATAAGAAATGAATGTGAAGTAAAACGAATAGTTAAAAATTAAGAATAATAATTCAAGATAGTTTTAGTCATATTTAGTGAACTAATTGAAGAATTCAAATTCAGGAAATCAAAAATTAATTTTCATCTCTGAGTGTCTCAAAGGAAATCCTAATAAATTCTAATGCAAAGTAATTTGAAAAAAAAAATGATAAATGCCAATTCCTTTTTATCACCACTCTTAAACTAAAAGAGAAATTTATTAATATACGGAAATGAACACCGCCTGTTGTAGAGTTGAAAGTTTGTAATCTCTCTCATAGCGTTGTTCCGTGCAGTCGAAAGGCTGTGCAGGTTCAACCATGACCTGTGCATTTAGTCTTCATTTCTAGCAACAAAAATCCCATCCTACTCTAGAGTTTTTTTTTTTTTTTTTTTAATTTTGTTTTCTTTAATTATTCTGTTTATTTTATAAATTTTTGTTTTTTATTCTATTTGTTATTAGTTATTTTATTAATTTTCTTTTTTTGCTTATATTTTTAATATATATTTTAACATTGGGCATTGTTTTTAAATCACCTCACCTCCTTTTAACTATCAATGTTTCTCAGATGCAGATAGGAGTTTTAGGCCCGTTCGGGGACAGGGCACTACGATATCCTGTAAAGACGACGAACACTTTTTCTTCTTGTCTTTTTTAAAAGCTCAGAAATTTCTTTTCTGGGTGTGAATTAAAAACTTATTAGAGTGTCAGTACTTCGTTTATTGTCTACATCCAATATACAATTACTTTATCATTAACGAAAAGTAACGAAGTCAGTGTCCGAACACGACAATTTTTGTGCACTATGGAGCGCGACCAAATTTTCCTCCTTCCGTACATAAATTTTTACGGCTGTATTGTGGCAATGAGAAAGTTAACAGACAATGATATCCGGCGAAATGGCCACATCTTTCCCCAGACATCACTCCACGTGACTTGTGGTTTTGGAGGTACCTAAAATTTGTTGTGTATGCTGGTGACATTTGGCCTTAACACCTTGAAACAGAAGATTAAGACCAGTTTTTACCAACATCCACGGTAGAGAACTTCATACAATGGATGAATATTTTTGTATAAAAGAAAGTTCAACACATGGAAAATATTGCATGTTGCCCCGGTAAATTCCATTAAGATTATATATATATCTATATGTTTTTTATGTATAAAAGTTTAAATAATATATATATATATATATTATTTAAAAAAATAAAAAGCTTAAATAATATATATATATATATATATATTATTTAAGCTTTTTATTTTTCTTCTTTTTGCTTTCATTTTATCTTAAATTATTGTTGCATCATAAAGTTTTGGTCTATTGGGCAAGCTTATTAGCCTTTGCCGTTCTTTTCTTTCATCTATCCGTAATCCTTCTACTTACACAAGACAGAAGTTTGCGGTTGCTTGAGCAGCCAAGGTTCTTCGCCCTATGCCGAATCAGTAGCGCCAGCTGGTGAGTAAAAACTGAATTAGTAAAACGTAAGGAGAGGGGGAAACGGACACGATTCGATCTCCTGAACCAGTTCTTTCAATACCAACGGACTGTCTATTGCACTATCTATTGCATTACTCGCTTGCAATCTGAGTGCAAAAATCCCACTTAGAATGTATATTTGAATAGATACAGTCCACTTTTTTTACTTGAGTTTATTTTTGTGACCGAGCTATCGAACATTTTGGTCCGTCGAGCCGGAGATGCACTGCCACACAACCTTTCTCTTTGGTCGCTGAGTTTCAAATCCTTTAGTTTATGCAGACATCAAGCTCGAAGATGGACTGCCACGCGCAACCTTTCTCGTTGGTTACAGAAGTTGAACTGACGCTTACATTCTTTCTCTCCCCTGCCAGACACCCCCACAGACAGGGTGTTTTTCTGGGCATAGGGCGTTGACCTCCCTAAGCAGGGTGACATGGGTTTCGACGTAACAGGTATTATGTATTAAAAATATTTACATTATAATTAAAAATAGTAAATTAAAACTCTACAGTAAAATAAGAAAATCTTTTACCGTTTTCATATAGATAGCTCTTAATTTCCCTCCTTTTAATGAATAAAGAGGGTTTCCGTTAATAATCCATTTTCATAACCATAATCGTTATTTTTTAAATTATTGTTGACTTGATGGAGTGCCTTGGTCGCGCAGCTACCACACCTCCACTTGGCGAATGGTGAACAGTGACTGGTGGTCGAGCCCTTTTATAATTGTAAGAAAAATTAAATAAATCAGAGAAGGAATAATAATTTCTAAAATCAAAGAACAAAAATATTACAATTAAGACAGAAAGTCAAAGTTACAAAGAGAATAAAAATAAAATCATTCCATAGGCAAATTTTTAAAATTTCAATCTGTAAATAATGAAATTCAAAATACTATAGTTATAAAAAATCAGTGTGTATCAATTTAAATTTATGTATCCTTACCTAACAAAAATTTTATTTATTAGGTTAGAAAATTGACACTCCCAGAGACACCCAAAATTATGCAAAGTGAA
This sequence comes from Caerostris extrusa, assembly GCA_021605095.1. Classification (NCBI taxonomy): domain Eukaryota; kingdom Metazoa; phylum Arthropoda; class Arachnida; order Araneae; family Araneidae; genus Caerostris; species Caerostris extrusa. The sequence continues at coordinate 48,659 of BPLR01001653.1, forward strand.
TCACAAGTTGTGTCTTCGTATTTCAAAAGTGAGTATGAGTATTCGAAGCATGTGCTTATGACATAACATTAGTGTATATCCTTTAATTTGTATTATTTGTTTCCTTACAGGCAAATCAAAGATATAGTTTATTGTATGCATCAATAATCCAAATGCCTGTTAAAAAGCTTTTCCCAACAGTCTTCTGAGAAATGTCTATATTTGTAGTAATAGTTGGCAAGAAGAATTATGTACATTTATTGTTGAAAATAGCAATAATTTGCTATCATTGCTCTGCTGTTAGGGATATTTTGAATAAAATTTGGACTATATTTTTGTTTTTACTTCTTGAAACGAAAACATTTAAAAAGATATATGCTTATGACCTTGTCTTTTAAAAATATAATTTTTCTGGAAATATCTTCTGAAATTATCAAATTTACAATAAAACATCTAAGCATGAATATCAATTTATAGCCAGTAAGGAAAATAAATGATAAATTTTTCAAATAAGGGAAAAATAAATAAATTATTATTTTCTTAATCTTCAATAGTGTAAGATATCTGAAATATTAAGCACCCTTTTTGTTATGCATGAACAGGGCTGGATTTAGATGAAAAGAGGCCCTAGGTTATTCAACTTATGAGGTCCTTTCACCTCCCATTTTTAAGTTTGTAAATTATATAAGATATATATATCACGGGGAAAGGTCAATGGGCGTACCGGTTACGGAGTTCCTTGGTGGTTTTTAGAAACACAAAACCTCCACATCTTAATTTAGTTTAAAAAATTTGCACAAACGAATTTGCTTAAATTGGAGAGTAGTAATAAATAAAATAAAACAATTTAAAATTTAGGAAAAACATCTCTTGCTTGAGAACAATTAAGGCAAGAGATCGAAAAAGCTAAAGCTTTAGGTACAATTAGGAATAATTTTAAAATTTATATATATCACAGTAATGATGTATTTCATTATCATCGCTGTAATATATATGAATATGTTAAATGAAACATGTTGTGATTGGTACTAATCTTTATAAAAAATGTGGCACTGATAATAAATAAACAAAAAGTCGAGAACACTTTTATGGACATTTATTCTCAGCACCATATATAGTACTTGTAATAATAACTAATCAAACCTTACATTTACAGAGAAAAAAATTCAAATAATAAAAATCTTTGACTAAAATAAAATATGCAATAAAAATTATCATACTTTATATCAAATTAAATTAAATATATTCAATACATTGGAGATTAAAGTAAATTCAATTCTGATAAATTTATTTCATAATAATTCGCATTTAAAGTTTAAGTATGAATTTTAAGTTTTAAACTAAACCAAAAATGGAACTTTATTCGAACAAAATCCAGATTACAAAAAAAGAAAATGTCAAATTGTCCATCATATTAAATTTTATGTTAATAGTTTTTATTTAAGAATTGATTCGATCCAAGTATATTTAAAAAGAAATAATAAATTAGAAGAATTTCTCCTTATTTTCGATCCAGTGTTTACTGTTATAAATGACACTACCTTTGCCTTTTTCAGAAAATTTTCCGTCTCATCGACGAGCATTGCTTGAAATATCGTACAATGTTTTGTAGCAATACCAGCTGTGTTGCTTATGTTGTTGTTAGGTCGAATAATAATTAACATAAATTTGAATTCCGCTCCAAATTCTGAAATTTAAAATAGTTATTGAAATGGTTAAGCTCGTCTCTGAAAACGTAGGTTGAAGAAATCGCCGTTAGATGGCGTCAATATCTACTCATAGCATGTTTAAGATTTTCAGGGTCTACAGCTAGTAAAATGCGGCATTTAAATACGATAAAAGATTGTAGTTAAGATTAAAGTTGCAGATTAAATGATTCAAACCTTAAATAAATAAAATTAAGAAAAACAAAATAAAGTTAATAATTAGAATTAAAGGGTATTAAAGTAATTTTAAAATTTAGGTGAGCATCGTAGCAACGAAATTTAAAGAGCCAAAAATAATTCCGTAATTTTTATTTTTGTGCTTTTATTTAGTTACTCCGTCTGTGCTCGTTTTTGCTAAGAATATTAATTTCTCCGCCTCTTATTATTAATTTTGATTTCTCTTTTTTTTTTATTAAATTCCTTTTTGCTTCTTTATTAAATTTTATATTTGTTGCTTTTAGTAACCTAATTGATTTTATTGTTTTTCTTATTAAATTTTCTATATTTTTTATAACTGGCAAAGGGCAAGACCTCACGTTACGTAATCCCATTTACCAGGTTGGAGGTTTGGTCGCTGCGCGACCAAGGCACTCCGTATACTTACCCCGATTTGTTTTTGTGTTGTTGTTAGACAATTTACAATTTAAAGATGTGTGTACTTCAATCAGAAATAGCTGAACAAAGAAAACCTATATTTTCCTTACTTTCGATAGCTCCGTTTATTCTTCTGTGATTCAGTGAGTGAACAAACACAACACGAAATGATATTTTCTCAATCTCATCCTTCTGCTCGGCTTAATTTAATTCTGCAGACAAAGAATTGGCTCAGTTTTCTGAAAAGTAAAATAATATTCAAAATTCAGGGAATGATGAAATTTATGTTCTATATTAAACATTATTTTTGCATGGATGTGCTATTGAATAATAAATAACAACAGATTTAATTTCTGTATTGTCATATTTTTCCAAGAAATTATATAATTTCCTTTTTTTGTAAAAGACATTTGGTTATTCAAACCAAGATTAGAAATGTTACAGAAAAAACATGTTGTTGAAATTACAGATTATAGGAATTATTTTTGGCTCTTTAAATTTCTTTGCTACGATGCTCACCTAAATTTTCCAAATACCTTTAATACTCTTTAATTCTAATTATTTAACTTTATTTTGTTTTTCTTAATTTTATTTATTTAAGGTTTCAATAATTTAATCTGTAACTTTAATCTTAACTACAATCTTTTATCGTATTTAAATGTCTCTTTTTACTAGCTGTAGACCGTGAAAAAAAAAAAAATTAAAACAGGAACAGAAATTTTGTTTCATTAGTTAACGGAAATCCACTCTACAAAGTGCGCAAAAAAAGCGCATGCCAAAGCGCGCCAAGAAACGCGCGCCAAACAACGGCGATGTTTTCTCCCTATTCTTTTAAATTTATAGAAGTAACAGGCACTTTAGGTACTTGTTACTTGCTCACACACTAAGAAATAGAGAAAGGAGAGGTCAAGGTCACAGTTTTCTGTTACCCCGCGTGGACCGGAGAAACTAGAGGGGAATTTTTTTTTTCCCCAACTGCGCGAAAGCAGTGCTCTATCATGGCTCCATCATTTCACACCGAAGTCCAATCGACAATCAGCCGAGTGGACTGCACGTGATGAACACTAAAAATCCTATAACTCACATACTAATAGTGCAACAGCTGTCAAATGTGAACACGTGTCTTTTGAAGGTCAGGGCTAACTAAAAATCATATGGATTTGATACTAGCAGCGCCATCTATGTTTTCAGCCCACCTGTTATATCGTTCTGCAGGCAAAAATAAACCGAAATCAGATAGTGCGTGTTAGATTAGTGTGTAAAAGTGTTAGATTCATTGAGTTAAAAAAAACTTATCATCCGTTATGCGAATCTCGTTCGCTGTGACAAAAATTGCCTGGAAGAGCAACAGTGGCATGACTACATATACCTACGAAAAAGCCAGCTATTGATGTAGAATTGGAAGCAGTAGATGAATCAGGAACCGGTTCTTTTCAAATCTTCTTCGGAAACCAGATCTCTTACAAAATATTCAGCATCAGCTAATTCATGCCATTCTAGATCAGGGTAGATCCGCATGCGCTATTGGCCATAGCCACCTTGCATATTTTTCCGGCCCGTGAAACTTATCACACTTTTACAAAATATATATTATAATGGACAAAGTAGTGAAAACTAATGTATTATAAAATACATTATGTGTACATCCATATATTCTAAAATTAACTGTAGAAATTATGAGGAAAAATTTGCATTGATTTTAAGATAATATTCATGCGGATATATGATATCTTGAAACATCTAATGTAACATCATTACGTTTCTATTATATATACGTATATATTATATTTCTATTACCATTACGGTCCTATGTTTCTCTTTAAGTAACCTCAGTGACAATCATTAGATACGCACAGTTGATTGTTGATAGCAGAGCAAACCATGCTCTTAGTTCCAGTTGTTAAAGCTTTCGGTTCAACTTACACCTGGAATCGTTTTTTTTTTTTCTCTCTAAAATGAAATGGAGCAACACAAAACAAGCTCAAACATACCGAACACTAACCTGCAACACCCATTACGATGTGCAAATACCAAAATTGAGATCGATTTGCAAAAGCTAAATGAAAGAGTGGAGAAACAAATGTGGCACTAGTAAAATAAATATTTTTGAATGATTTCAATTTTTTTTATTTCGTTTATATTATATATTTTTTATATTTCATTTTGAGTGTTATATATTTCTTTACAGTGTGCGTTTAGTATCATTATTATTATATTATCTATGTGTACATGCAAGAATAATAGTAAGCGCAAAAATAATAGCTCATTCTGTTTCAATTTTTCACTCCAAAAAAATATCTATAGTGTGTCTAAATCTAATATGGGGATATATAATTTTATATGCGGCTCGCGGAGGTATGATGCATTTCCAAAGTGGTCTGCAAGATCACTTGTGTTGGCAACCTCTGGTCTAGATCCACTTGGCAAAACTGAACATCAAAGACAACAGAACCAAACTACTAACAGGTGGGCTGAACAGTTCGTAGGCTGACACAAAAATGGCGCTGCTAGTATTAACTCCATATGATTTTTAGTTAGGCCTAACCTTCAAAAGACACGTGTACACGTGTTTGACAGCCGTTGCACTATTAGTATGTGAGTTATAACATTTTTAGGGAAGCAACTTTTGTTAGTTTGAAAAAATGGATAAAAAGAAATTTCGTGTGTTAATAAAGCATTGCTTTTTGGCGAAAAAAAATACTATTGAAGACAAGGCTTGGCTTGATAAACACTATTCGGACTTTGCAACAGGAAAATCAACTGTAGAGAAGTGGTTTGCTAAATTTAAACCAGGCGAAATGATCACCGAGGACGATGCACGCAGTGGACACCCCAAAGAGGCTGTTACCGACGAAAACATCAAAAAGTCCACAAAATAATTTCTGATAACGGTAAAGTGAAGTTGACTGAGATAACTGAGACCCTAAAGATATCAAAGGAACGTGTTGGACATATCGTTAATGAATATTTGGATATGCGAAAGCTCTGTTCAAAGTGGGTGCCGCGCGAGCTCACAATCGACACAAAACAACAACGAATTGATAATTCTAAGCAGTGTTTGGAGCTGTTAAATCGTAATAAACCCGAATTTTTGCGTCGATATGTGACAATGGATGAAACATGGCTCCATCATTTCACACCGGAGTCCAGTCGACAGTCAGCCGAGTGGACTGCACGTGATGAACACTAAAAATGCTATAACTTCACCAAAAGGATATAACCCACATACTAATAGTGCACCAGCTGTCAAATTTATACACGTGTCTTTTGAAGGTTAGAACTAACTAAAAGTCATATGGATTTAATACTAGTAGCGCCGTCTATGTGTTAGCCTATGAACTATTCAGCCCACTTGTTAGTTTTAAAAATTGTACTAATTAAGTTGCTTAAATTATTGAATAAGAATATAAAAGAAAATCAAACAATTTAAGAAAACATCTCCTGTTTAAGAACAATTAAAGCAGCAGATCGAAAAAACAAAAAGCTATCGGTGCAATTAGTTGTCCGTTACACAATGCCCCCAAAAAATAAATTAAATAAAAATTAAATAAAGCATGGCAGTTACAGAGGATACAGCACAAGTGGTGCAAGTAAACACAGGTTACAAAAAGGTTTTACAACAAACAACAAATACATCAGCTCAAAGCTAATAACGTAAATAGTTCTTATAATCCCAAACAGATGGCGCCAAGACAGTGACTACAATTCAAAAGTCAAACTGGCAACTGGCTTACCGATTACGGAATACCAACAGGGGAAATACCCCTTAAACCTCCTCCTCTTAATTCATAGATAAACTTTAACTTTTAATTGGCTGCTTAATTAATGTTAGTAGAAATGCAAGATAAAGTTTCAAAAATTCAGTTAAAGTGGTACTCAAAAAAAAAAAAAAAAAAAAAGACTAAAAATACTAATAATAAAAAATGAAAATGCAAAATAAAAGAAGTTAAATGTTAAGTTTAAATTCGGTACAATTAGGGACCAGTTGTCGATGCCAAAACTATTGAAAAAGTAAACAGAGTAATAACTCATAGTGAAGCAAGTAGTACATAAAGGGTTATGCTTATCAAAATTAATCTTACGAAAATCAAACATTACATTTGATTGACAATACATTTTTGTTTTTTTTTACAAAATAATAAAATTAGGTATTAAAATGATTTCAATTAAAATTAAGACCAGAGCTATTTAAGGTTTAAAGATAGATCATTGATTTAAAAATAAATTGAGATGAAAAATTAAATGAAAAGCTAAGTTGAAATAAATAAAAAATTAAATAAAATACAACTAAAAAACTAAATGTTTCAGAGTTTGATAGCCAAAGGATAAACTATGGTTTCACAGCGCAATAATTAATTAAAAATTTAAAAGCCAAAGATTGCAGCTGGGTTCCGCATGAATTGATATGCGTAGCTTATGAGTCTCAGCTCACAGGAGTAGGTCAGTATCGAGCCTCACAGCTACAACACTATGCTAGAGCTGAGTTGCCCCTTTTACAGTTTGGGAATGATGTCTGATTGGGCTCTGTGATGCTCTACGATCCTATTAGGACCAGAACCTACTGCTTAAAGTGGATTCCGAACCACTAACAACATCCATGGCACCGCCGGTATTCGAACCTAAACTTATGGTACAAAGCGCCAGAGTGCTAGCCACTCGGCCATCAGGTCCTCTATGGTGGGTCTAAATCTAATATGGGGATATATAGTTTTATATACGGCCCAGCAATTGTAATGCATTTCCAAAGTGGCATGCAAGATCATTTGGGTTGCCACCCCTGGGCTATACCTTTGACAAGAAATCCAAGATTAGTGTTTAAAACACACAGCCTTTGAAAAGTCATCTTCATTGGCGCTTAATTTTTCCCCTGGAGATCTGCTTCTCCTCATACACACTATATAAGCTACAAAGAAACAATTACAGGCATCTTTCAGATATTGAAACCTACGTGGGACAGCGGCACAACGGATAGCGCGCCTGATTAGGAGATTCCCTGTTCGAATCCCGGCTGGCTCGACATATTCGCATTTAGCCTTTGTTTTACTCACAATTAAATTATTGTAAGAATCAGTCCTCCTTACCGGGACCTCATTTAAATATTATAGTTTCAAAACACTAAAAAACACGCTTTTAGAGTTAATCAAACAAAAAAGTAAAATGACTGTTAAAAAGTTAATATGACTGTACGGAGTAGGTCTGATAACCCTTCTCCATAAAAAAGAAAACATCTGTCACGAAGTCTGCCAATAGGCAGACGGCCTTGGCCCACCATGGGGCTGTTGCGCCAATGAAGAAGGTGCAGAACTTCTGGCATGTACATATTTTGCATTTTTTGTGTGTTATATATCAACAGGTACTACAGGTTTGGACGGAAGTGGATCGGAATTCACTTTAAGCCGTAGGTCCCGGTCTCATATGAGCTTCACAGAGCCCAATCAGACTTATCTCACCCACATCCTTCCCGAACTGTAAAGGGGCAACCCAGCTCTAGTCGTAATGATGTGGTGTGGTGCAGTAGTAGTATATCAACTAACAATAAATCGATTAAAATGTATATCAGCGGGATTGTAAAGTTGGATTGAACTATCATAAAAAAATTAAATCGTTTCCTCTCAGCAAATAAACAAATCACCAAAATATCTAAGAATTTCGATGCAGGCTGCATAATTCTTTTATTTTTTAAAAGACTATTTGCCTACCGAGCTATACTTCTATCATAGAAGTGAAAAGAATGATTTAATCCTTTGATTCTCAAACTATGGATTCCCTACAAAGGAAAAGAAAGCATTGAGTGGAACATATTTCTTACAAGAAGAGGTTGCTGTGACATATCCTCAGTGTCCTGCATTGCGGGAAGGGCATTCCGTGAGTAGTCTACTCATGGATGGAGGGAAGGGGGCAGCTTCTGTTCTGATGGAGCACCCGTAGGTAGTAGTCTCACTTTTGCTCCCTGACGCTCTTACAGTCGTAGAAGATCGGGACCTACGGCTTAAAGTGGATTCAGAACCACTACAGACATCCATGGCACCGCCGGGACTCAAAACCGAAACCTGTGACACCGAGCGCCAGAACACTAGACACTCGGCCATTCAGGAGAGGTTACAAACATTATTGATTGAAATTTATACTGCATGCAAGTAATGACGATACTAACTATCCAATGGACCCATCCCTCAATAACAATTGAATAAATCAATTTTGATTGTATTTAAAATCTTTTGTGTTCAAACATCACTCGGTATCACAGGTTTCGGGTTCGAATCCCGGCGGTGCCATGGATGTTTGTAGTGGTTCGAATTAACTTTAAACCGTAGGTCCTGGTCTAACAGTATCGTAGAGCGTTGTGGGGGTACTGTTACTCCGCGTCCGTGGCTTCTCTTCAAGCTACACATATCTCCTGGGTAGTGCTAAGTGAGTAACGTCTGTGCAGCGCTTACCTTAAGGCATAAAAGACAATTGTCTAAGTGTCTGCCAGCTACGTTGGAAAAAAAAATATTCAAACATATATGCTTTTAACAGGGCCGGATTTAAATGAAAGTAGGCCCTAGGCTATTTCACTTATGAGGCCCTTTCACCTTCCAATTTTAAGTTTGTAAATTACATGACACATAGTAAAATACATCATTGCTGTGATATATATCAATATGTTAAGTGAAACATGTTGTCATGGGTACTAATCTTTACAAAAATGTGGTACGGATAATAAATAAAAAAATTCGAGAACACTTATTTGGACATTTATTCTCAGCACCCTATAGAGTACCTGTAACAATAACTCATCAAACATAACACACAACATTTACAAAGAAGCAAAATTCAAATAATAAAAATCTTTGACTACGAAAATAAAATATACAATAAAAATTATCCTATTTTCTATCAAAATAAATGAAATATATTCAATACATTGGAGATTAAAGCAAATTCAGTTCAGATAAATTTATTTCATAATAATTCGCATTTAAAGTTTAAATATGAATTTTAAGTTTTGAACTAAACAAAATAATGGAACTTTATTCAAACAAAATCCAGATCACAAAAAAGAAAAATATCATATTAAATTTTATGTTAATAGTTATTGTATTTAAGAATTAATTCGAATGTTGTTTATTAATGTTTTCTATATCTCCATGTGACTTACTTTCAGCTAGGAGTTTAGGCCCGTATAAGGCCACGGAACTCCGTAAACCTCAAATGGCTGACTCGCTTTTAATATAAACGTAGTCGAGTTACAAACAAACTGACATTTCTTGTATCTTCAGTAGGAATATTTGCGCCGCCCACTCCCACTCGGGTCACCAACCTTTCCTCCTCTACCATTGATCTAACCCTTCTAAATAATTTTCATGTTCCTTTCTCTATTGAATCCTTAATTGAGCTTTCCTCTGATCACAATCCGGTTATGTTAAATTTCTCCCTAACTTATGAAACTCTTGAACTAACCCGTAATGTTTCTACTAATTGGTCAAAATTTAATAGCATTCTCTCTAACCCTTCTAATGATAACCTAGACCTTGATTCCTCTCTCAAGATTGACGCGGAAGTTAGCCGAATTACTAACATTATACACAACGCGTATGCTAACTCCTCTAAGCCAGTTCACAACAATAACATTCACTTCCTTCCTGCACACATCAAAACGCTCATTGCTGACAGAAATCGCAATAGAAAGATTTGGCAAAGACATCGCGATCCTATCTCAAAAACTCACTATAACAGATCACAAGCCAAGCTTCGTAAATCTTTACATGAATTCACGCAAAGCAACTGGACCAATCGTTTGCAGGCTCTACATCCAGCAGATGGCTCCATCTGGCGTGCGGTTAAGCAGTTAAAAGGGGCTAAAATTAAAGTTTCCGATCTAAAGGACGCGAATTCTGCGCCGATATTAAATGATTTAGACAAAGCAAATTTGCTCGCAGGCAGCCTTCAGGATCAGTTCCAAGTAAATAATCTCTCTAACCCGCTTACTAACGACACCGTTAAAAATTCTGTAACTCTTTTAAATTCTACATCCGAATAAACTTGTTAAAATTAATCCGTCTTTACTTTATGAATATATTTGTAAACTTAAAATTAATAAAGCGCCTGGTGCGGATAATGTTACTAATAGAATGCTCAAAAACCTGCCGCATAATATTATTTTGCGTATTGCTAATTTAATCAATGACATTATTAAACTTTCTTATTTTCCCCTTTCCTGGAGGAAAGCCATTGTTCTACCTATTCTTAAACCTGGAAAGGATCCTTCTAACCCCAGTAATTATCGCCCTATCTCTCTTCTTTCTACTTTAAGTAAGTTAACGGAATTCGTAATTCTGCATAAAATTAAAAAACATCTCTCTAAACACTCTATTATGATTCCACAGCAATTTGGTTTCACTTCTCAGCTTAGCACGACGCATCAACTCCTTCGCATTACGGAAATGATCTCTGAAGGTCTAACTAAAAAGGTTCTAACGGGAATTGTTTTCCTAGATGTAGCCAAAGCATTTGATAGAGTCTGGATCGATGGCTTAATTCATAAACTCGTTGCCTACAAGTTTCCGGTATACTTAACACTGCTCATCAAGTCTTACCTATGCGACAGAACTTTCACTGTTAAAGTTAACAACGCTCTCTCTGCTGACAAGAAAATTGGAGCGGGAGTTCCACAAGGATCATTAATTGGTCCAACTCTTTTCAATCTGTACATAAATGACATTCCACAGACACATAGTATTTCGCTTGGAATCTACGCTGATGATACAGCAGTCATCACCTCTGGTAAAACACTTACAGACATTCAACTATATTTCATGACCTACTTCACTCATCTTGAAGCTTGGCTTACTAGATGGCGAATAAAAATCAACGTAGATAAAACAGAAGCTGTGCTCTTCACGAGGAGAAGACTTGCGCCTCCTAACATTATCTTTTTAACCAATTAATCAACTGGTCTACTAATGCTAAATATCTGGGAGTTTATCTTGATAATAAACTAACCTATAATACTCATTTTAGTAACATTAAAAGAAAAGCTAACAACTGCATCCGCATGCTGTATCCATATATTAATAAAAACTCACCTCTTTCCTTAGAAAATAAACTAATTATTTATATGTACTATTTGCGGCCCGTAATAACTTATGCTTGCCCGGTTTGGGGTACTGCTGCAAGGTACCAGATTAATTTCATTAAATGTTTTGAAAATAAGATCCTTAGAATGATCACTAGTTCTCCATGGTACTTTAGAAATGATGACATCCGTCGTTGTTTAGCCCTCGCTACTATTCAAAATTTTATGCTAAAGCTTGCGACTAATTTTTACACAAATCTAAACTCTATTCCGAATGATGAAATTCGTAATCTTCCAAGATACGATTTCACATTACCGGAAAACGCTAAGCGCCCACGGGCGTCTCTGCATAATTTGCACCAGACCTAGATCCTTGTCATCATTTCTAGCAGCAATTACTCTACTTTGTAGTAGTTTTCATCTGTTCTATTCTTTTTGTATATTTTTGTGTCATGCATTGTATATTAATTGTTTGTATATATTATACTTAGTAGTTTTCGTAGTATTAATTGTTGTTTGTATATATTATACTAAGTAGTTTTCGTAGTATTTTTAGTAATTTTTCAATCTCTTTTTTTCGTCTTAATTTTTAATTTTGCATTTCTTATTTTCTCTTTAACTTTGCACTTGTAAATTTTTATGTAATCTGGGCAGACCATTATCACTTATTCCTTTTATTCTCTGTTATTAATGTGTTTCTCTCTCCAATGGACTTTACTGTGTGCCACTCTGGAGTAAAAGGTCGAAAAATGACCAAGGCACTCCGTGAACTTAAATGATGATGATCTTCAGTAGGCACAAACTTAAAACAAATCTGAAGCATTTCTCCTGATTTTCAGATTTACTTCGTCTACGATGCGCTCAGTGTATAGAATCAAAGGGAGATATACACTACATGCATACTCTAGTGAGGAAAGAAAGGGCCCAACTTTCTGTCCTTCAGAACATGGATGCAATGGATCAGACACAACAGCAAACCTCAAACTGCCATCTGAGTAGTATTTGATAGCAATGGTCAACATGGGGGATTTTCCAATCTACGTTCTACCCTCCATGATCCAAAAAGAAAAACTACCGAAGTTTTTTTTTTTTTTTTTTTTTTTTTGTTCTATTGCAGCTGGCAAACACTTAGACAGCTTGGTTTTGGATGCCTTAAGGCAAGCGCTGCACAAACGTACTCACTTTGCATTACCCAGGGACCGCGTTTAACTTGAAGATATGCCACGGACGCGGAGTAACAATGCCCCCGCAACGCTCTACGATAATATTAGACTGGGACCTACAGTTTAAAGTGGATTCCGAACCACTACGCAAAAATATTAGTGAATACGGAATATATAAAATTACCACTTTTAATATCAACAATGTTTTTATATTTAGCAGCATATGTTATTAGACGTTGGTATTGAAGAATTACTAATTCCTACTTCTAATTAACAGCTCGGAAAGCATATTCTGAGCTGATGCTTAAATGTTTGGATAGGTTATTCATAGATTGGCGCGGCTCTTTTATTCTCAAGTTAGTTATTGTTATTGCTTGTTGGATTATAACGTATTGTTAATGCAGAATTGCATCACAGAATACGCCTCTTTTCATCTAAATCCGGCCCTGAGTGTGATGTTTCATTTTAACCCGCATTAAATTGCAGACGATTTTAAATTTTCAAATTGCTTGTAGTGGAGTGGATCGAAAAAAATACAGACAGCCGATCATCAGCGCCACTGTTTGCAACAGCAGCGCCAAAGGAGTTGTGACATTTAAATCTTTTGAAATACTGCCATTGGTTATGCTTTTTTTTTTTTTCTTCCCTTCCAAAAGAAACTTTTAACTATATGATAGAAAACAAATGTTTTTGTCTTACAATATATATACTACTGTGTCCAGAAAGTGAGACCAATTATTATTTTTTTTATCAAACACTCTTTATTTATTCTTTCGAATTTATTTCATCTCCTTCAAATTAATCCCCTCCAAACACAATGCACTTATGCTAACTTTTTTTCCAATCCTCAATACATGCTGAAAAGTCGTCGGCAGGGATGGCATTCAAAGTGGCGGCGATTCACGGTGAATCTCTTCAATCGACTCAAAACGGTGTCCCCGGAGAGAGTTTTGATTCGATTGAAGATTTAATTTGCGGAATTGAATTTTGAGTTTAAACTTAATAAATTGAATTTTGAGTTTAGGGAATGTGAATCGTTCATTACCAAAGTCGCACGGTGTGAATGCGGTGGTTGTGGAACGATATGGGTTTAATTTTTGGCAAAAAAAAACTCACGAAGAATCAATGCAGTGTGAACTGGCGCATTCAGTGTTTTCGGAACCAATCGAGATTTGACGCGTTTGAGGCCCACAAATGCTATTGACCGATCCTTTAGAACATCCTCAGCAAGGTCTCTAATTGTAAATCGACGGTTTGCAAGCACCAAATCATAGAAAAATATTCAGCAATGAAACCACCAGACGGCGCTATCGGTTCTTAGGGAAAGGGAATTTTCCCTTCAACTTGTAGGGAAGATTGTCCACCGGATGCGTTTAATTATTGTAGCGTCCTGTGTTCCGACATATACTCTGAACCGTCATTGTGCTACAGTTGTTGACTAATATCAGAATTGGTATGATTTATTTTATATCATTTACTTTTATTTTATTATAATTCATTAGTTAATTAGCGTTTTAGTGAATATTTTTTTTTTTTTGCATATTTAATTGCTGTATTCTTAATTGTTCTGCTTTGTGTCGCCATTTTCTCGATAGCTTTACTGCACTGCAGTTTTTTAAAATAATTTCTTAATTTATATTTTTTATTTCATGTAATTTACTTTATTTTATTATAATTTACTATTTAATTAGCATTTTAGTGATTTTTTGTTTTTTGTTTTACAGATTTGATTGCTGTTTTATAATTGCTTTGAAGAAGGCTGATTCTAGACTATTTTTAAATATTTTGTTATTTTATTTCAGTATTTCAATTGTTGTATACTTTTTAATATAATAATAATCAATATACTAATTAATCCCTTTTTTAATTAACAGGCTTTGTTTCGATTGAAAAAAAATTCATAGCAGGAACATAGCTGGTTAAGCCTAAAGTTCTTATTATAAAAGTAGAAAATGTCCTCAAATAATTGTATATTAATTTTTAAATTATTCAATAGTAATTGATAATGTATTTAGATAATTCCTTATTCAACTGTGAAGAGCTCGCACCTTACTATATTCAACCCCTCCTCAACGGAAGGACTTTACGGCTTACAGATTTAGCATGCTTATCCTCAGGGTTACAGTTTGACTTCGATTCTCGAGTTTCAAAGCTGCCTTATTCCAAAAATTGCCAAGTTTTATTGCTCATTTTCAAAAATGAGTATTTTTTTGTGTGAATGGTTATTTCATTTTAATATATATATATTATTATATATGCATTTTTTCGTATAGTGAATGAGTAGCACAGACTTAAAAAGCTATTTGTTATTCAATTTTTTAAAAAAAATAATAATCACTAATATTTCAATAACCATTTGAATCATCTCTAGAAATTAAGCTCTGGATTCAAATATTTTAATTATCAACCAAATTTATCTTTCATTAAAGTTTGTTGATATATCTTCCGTTAAAAGCTTCAATAAAAAAAAAGAATTAAGGAATACTTGTTTTCTTCATCGAAAATCAAATGTCAATTTTCAAGTGTCACTGTTAAATTGAAAGGAATTTTCATTTAATTTTATTCATATAATTAATAAATTATAGTTATTTTTATTTTGTTTTCAAACTATCTTTCTGTTATTATTATTTTAAAAATTATAAATAATAATAATATTATAAACTATTTTATAAATATTATCATATGAATACAATATTTTCTTTACAATTTGTTTTAAACTTTATATTTATGGTGTTAGTATTTAGTTCCACAAGCAATAATGTAGCAATTTTTTTTTTTCCTCCAAAGCTGTTAATCTCCATTGCATATATAGCTAAAAATCTGCATTTAAACATAATAATAACCAAAACTAGTATGAATTTTCAAAAATAAGTATTTTTGGTATGAATGTTTATTTATTTTAATACATATATTGGGCAAAAACATTTTATTAAACTAATTAAGCATTTATTATCTAAACTCATGTTTGTGAAAATTGCAACACCATGAAGGAATCGTCATAATTGAATGAAATTTAATACACAGTTGAGTGGTAGTGGTACAAATAAATGATTAAATGTTCAAAAAGCAAACAAACAATAACAAGAGATCGGAATCAGTATTTTTGTGTAGCCACCACGCGCCGCAATAAGTGCTGCTACACGACGTGGCATGGAGTCAAACAAATTTTGAATGTCTGCCTGAGGAAGAGCATTCCATATTGTTTGTATGCGTACCCAAAGTTCGTCTGCAGAAGCAACAGGACGAGGATCACGAGCGAGACGCCGACCAACGAAATCCCACACATGTTCAATCGGCCGGAATCCGGGGAATACGCAGACCAAGGAAGAAGCTGTTACCTGCCGCGTTGCAAAGAAGGATTGAACAGTCCTAGCGATATGAGGGCGGGCATTGTCCTGTTGAAATACAGCGCCTGGCAAGCTTTGAAGGATGGGAACAGCTTGGGGCTGTAGAACTTCACTGATGTACCGGTTGCTGTTCAGATTGCCCACAACTCTTAGCAATTGAGATCGTCCATGATATGGTTTGGCACCCCAGACCATAACTCCGGGTGTTCGTCCACTGTGGCGTTCGATAATGCACTCCGGAAGGTGGCGTTCACCGTCATAGCGTCTGACACGAATGCGGCCACATGGTACCACAAATTAAAGCGGGATTCGTCAGAAAACACGACATGCTGCCAATCAGCACGCCAGTCTCTATGCTGAGGGGCCCATTTTAGTCGCAGGTGGCGATGGTTTAGCATGAGAGGGATCCTGTATAAAGGAGTCCTTGCGCGCAGTCCACGCTGCAGCAGACGTCTACAAATTGATGAAGCACACAATGAAACACCTGTAGCTATTGACCACTGTGCTGCCAATTGTCTAGAGCAGGGGTCGGCAACCTTTTGAGTAGGAAGAGCCAAAAATGGCAATTTACAAAAGTCAAAGTTTTTAAAGAGCCACAAAATAATTTCTTGCCAACAATAAATAACAGTTGGGCTGAAAAGTTAGTAGGCTGACACATAGGTGGCGCAACTAGTATTAAATCTATATGATTTTTAGTTAGCCCTAACCTTCAAAAGACATGTGTATAAATTTGACAGCTGTTGCACTATTAGTATGTGAGTTATAGCATTTTTAGTGTTCATCACGTGCAGTCCACTCGGCTGACTGTCGATTGGACTCCGGTGTGAAATGATGGAGTCATGTTTCATCCATTGCCACATATCGACGCAAAAATTCGGGTTTATTACGATTGAACAGCTCCAAACACTGCTTAGAATCATCAATTCGTTGTTGTTTTTGGTCGATTGTGATCTCGCGCTGCACCCACTTTGAACAGAGATTTCGCATATCCAAATATTCATTCACGATATGTCCAACACGTTCCTTCGATGTCTTTAGGGTCTCAGCTATCTCAATCAACTTCACTTTACGCTTATCAGAAATTATTTTGTGGACTTTTTTTGATGTTTTCGTCGGTAACAGCCACTTTGGGGCATCCACTGCATGCATCGTCCTCGGTGTTCATTTCACCTCGTTTAAACTTAGCAAACCACTTCTCTACAGTTGATTTTCCTGGTGCAAAGTCCGAATAATGTTTATCAAGCCAAGCTACGGCTTCAGTAGTATTTTTTTTTTTTTTTTCGCTTAAAAGCAATGCTTTATTAACACAGGAAATTCCTTTTTATCCATTTTTTTCAAACTAACAAAAGTTGCTTCACTAAAAATGCTATAACTCACATACTAATATTGCAACAGCTGTCAAATTTATACACGTGTCTTTTGAAGGTTAGGGCTAACTAAAAATCATATGGATTTCATACTAGTAGCGCCGATTTAATAATACTACTCCACCTGTTAGTACTCGCATAAATAAAGTTTTTGATACCATTTCGCAACCATTTGTCGTTCTCTAATTCAGGGTGATTAATGCCTTTTTTCATTTAGGAAAGTATTTATTTCATTCAAGCACAAAGCAAAACGTTTCAACACCTTACCTTTGGAAAGCCATCGCACTTTATTGTGAAGTAGGAAGTCAGAATTCTGAGTCTCCATTTCGTTTAAGAATTCTTTAAACTGACGATGGTACAGTGCTTTTGACAAGATGCTGTAAACAATCTTGATTGCCAAATTCACGACCTCAACTATTTCGGCCGGAAATGTTTGGGCACAAAGCGCTTCTTGGTGTATTATGCTGTGAAACGTAAGAATTTCGTGTTTATTTTGCTCTGAAGAATCGTTATTGCCCCTTTATTTTCCTGTCATACTTCTGGCTCCATCAGTTGCTATTGAAACGATTTTATTTAAATCGATCTTATTGACTTTAAGGCATTTTTGCACGGCATAAGCTATATCTTCCCCTCCAGTTTGTCCCGAGAGCGGTAGCAATCCTAGAAGTTCTTCTTTTGGACCTTGGGAAGACATATACCTGACAAAAAGGGCAACTTGTGCCGTGTCTTTTATGTCGCGAGAAAAGTAATAAAGGATTTTAAAATTATTATTTAGGTATCCAAAACAGCAGATTACAAGTTTTGCAATTATTTATTATGTAAACGTATGCCTAAGTAAATACATATGAGAAGCTGGGCATAATGAAATATAATTAATCAAAAAACATTTTACAACGATATTTCCCAATTTAAAATACTTACCTAAATAAAATAAATAATTCTTAATAATTTAATTATTAAAATAAATAATTTAGACACGAAACACTGTTTGTCTCACTCTCTCACGTGCTGATTGACTAAAAGTACATAGTTTCGTCGCATCTGTAGTCGCCTCCCGTGTGCGGTGATCGCCGACTGGCACGAACGGACTTGTCAGAACGTGTTTATCACGGCGCAGTCTGCACATTTTAGTTTATGCGCACACAATGTATATGGTTGCGTTACATGCGCAACCATACACTTTTTTCTCCGCTTTTTCTCCTTGCGCGTAGGTTTTCACGTTTTCACGCGCGTACACTTTCGCGGTAATATCCAACAGTAGTACTTTGTCTCTTTGAGTGCGGAGAAAAGCGACTACAAGTGGCTGAGAGATAGAATCGGTGCCTAATCCTCATTAATCGATTCAGAACGATTTTTAAATGCTTTTTTTTTTTTTGATAAAAAAAATAATATTTGCTTATGGAACTAAAGAGCCGCAGCTTCACATCAAAAGAGCCGCATGTGGCTCGCGAGCCGCAGGTTGCCGACCCCTGGTCTAGAGGAAGCTGTACGGTCCGTCAGCGCCATGCGGACCAGGTGTCTATCATCGGGAACTGACGTCACATTTCAGGGTCCACTCCCGGAATTTCGAGTTGTCCGACACTCGTCCGTCCACTGCTTCCAAACACGCATCACTGTGCTGCTGTTACGCTGCACACGAGCGGCTACTGCACGATAAGACAATCCAGCTTCACGAAGGCCGATGATTCTCCCCTGTTCAAACTCTGTAAGTTGTTCAAATATCGCTCTCATTTGTCGAAGAGGTATAAGTAACGATTGAGAACTGAACGAACTGAAAAACTAATCTACCTCTCCTACCTCCGTCCTATTATAGCATATGCGAGTCCGGTCTGGGGTTGTACGGCGAACAGTAATTTCCTTGTGATTGAAAGGCTTGAAAATAAAATAATTCGAATGATCGTTAATGCTCCGTGGTACTTTCGTAATAAAGATATTAAACACTCCCTCTCTATGCCTTCTTTCCGTGAATACGTTGAAAAATAGTAGGGGGAACTAAAAAGAAACGGACACCGCACTTGTGTATCGCACGGGAGAAAACCGGAAAACTCCCACCAGGTAGGCCGACGAACGAGGCAAGATGTCGAAGATCACAAATGCCACAGAGTCTCCTCGTTTTTGAAACAGTGTCTAGAACAATAACGCCAGCTGATTAAACCTCCGTCATAATGCTCACAAACGGCGCAAGTTACTGAGTCATCTGAAGTGCTTTTCGTGTAGAGTGCTCAATACATTGTTTTAAATTGCATTTGGTTCACTATTGAAGAGTGTTTATAACTATGAGTGTTAAAACTAACGGATGATAAGTAACTATTTGAGTGTTTCTATATCACCTATCAGATTATCTTTGTCGTCTTTTTTTTTGTAACATAATTTACCTGACTATTGTTAGAGGGACTTTTCGGAATTGGCAGCTTTTCACCATACATTATTTAATAACCATATTCATAAACACTCGTTTTTTTACAAAAAAAAAAAAAGCTTGGTTGTTTTTTAATTACACACATTGCAATAATAAAACATGTGTTAAAAATATTTACCTGCGTCTCATTGCGTAGTGAAAGTGTAGCGCATGCCATCCGATAGAATCGTACACGGCTGTTTATTTAAAAACATATTTATTTTTATATACTATTTTTGCTGCATATTAAGTTCTTTTTTTTCTTACATATGTCCCCGTTTTTTATTTTAAAAACTTAACTCAATTCAATACAATCTCTTCAATAGACTAGTTTTAGAAAATAATATCCATAGCACGCTATTAATAATCTATCTGAACTTCTAAGCATCAGCTCAGAATACGCTTTCCGAGCTTTTAACAGTATTAAAACTGGAATTATAGGAAACACGAAGGACGATTCGTTGTAGATTTTCGGAGTGCATTGGTCGCGCAGCGATCATAAACCTCCGTCCTTGAAAAAATAGGGTGCTTGTCGATTGGTCTAAGCCCATTGCCAGTGTGAAAAAATGTTAAATTTATAGAAAAAGTAGATAATTGAATAAAAATTACAAATAAATAAACAAATTAAAAAAAAAAAAATTAAAAGATAAAAAAAAAAAATACAGAAGGAAAGGAATTAAAATTACAAAATGAAAGCATACTGTAGTAAAAAGAAAAGTTAATAAAAAACTGAGCGCCACCGTAATGAAAACCAGACATCCATTGCAGTATAGAAGAAAGCATTGGCCCTTCAGAAAGAGGAAATCAGTTCTTCATTTATCTTCAATCAGCTATCAGCTGCTTTTCCAAGATTATTCCTCATTTTTATCTAAAATATACGATAAAATAAATGCTATACAATGTCTTACAACAATACACGCAGTTCTTTTAGTTTCATTGTTGAAGAAAGTTCTTTTAGTTTCATTGTCGAAGAAACTAAAAAGAACTGCGAAGTTTGAAGATCTTGCACTGTTTAAGTTTGAAGATCTTGTAATACAAGATTGTTAGAATTGGACAGATTATTATAAAAATTAATCACTAGTTTTTCAACGTATTCAACAAAACTGGGGATAGAGATGGCATATCGTATTTCCGCATTTCTGAAGAACCAAGGCGAATCCGTGATCATTCGGATAATTTTGTTTTGCAGTCTTTCGAGAATTTGTGATCTTTGCTTTAGAAGTAGAGCCCCAAACTGGACTCGCATATGCTATAATGGGTCTGAGGTAAGAAAGGTAGATTAGCTTTTTAAGTTCAATTGTTAGTGAGGAGTTTCTACGTATTAAAGGAAAGAAATTTCTTAATTGGTTATTAAATTTATTGCGAAGGTATTTAATATGAGAGCAATAGTTTAGATTCTTATCTAATATCACATCTAAGTATTATGCTTCTTTAGACCACGAATCATCATCATCATTTAAGTTCACGGAGTGCCTTGGTCATTTTTCGACCTTTACTCCAGAGTGGAACACAGTAAAGTCCATTGGAGAGAGAAACACATTAATAACATAGAGAATAAAAGGAATAAGTGATAATGGTCTGCCCAGATTACATAAAAATTTACAAGTGCAAAGTTAAAGAGAAAATAAGAAATGCAAAATTAAAAATTAAGACGAAAAAAAGAGATTGAAAAATACTAAAAATACTACGAAAACTACTTAGTATAATATATACAAACAACAATTAATACTACGAAAACTACTAAGTATAATATATACAAACAATTAATATACAATGCATGACACAAAAATATACAAAAAGAATAGAACAGATGAAAACTACTACAAAGTAGAGTAATTGCTGCTAGAAATGATGACAAGGATCTAGGTCTGGTGCAAATTATGCAGAGACGCCCGTGGGCGCTTAGCGTTTTCCGGTAATGTGAAATCGTATCTTGGAAGATTACGAATTTCATCATTCGGAATAGAGTTTAGATTTGCGTAAAAATTAGTCGCAAGCTTCAGCATAAAATTTTGAATAGTAGGGAGGGCTAAACAACGACGGATGTCATCATTTCTAAAGTACCATGGAGAACTAGTGATCATTTTTAGACCACGAAGTGTTAGTATGGTAAATGGTTATGTTAGAAGTATTAAATTTATTTTTCCTGGTAAATAGTACTGCTTCAGTCTTCGCGACGTTAAGTTTAATCTTCCAATTATTAAGCCAATTTTCAAGTTTATATACATAATTTTGTAGATTTTTCTGTATAATGTGTGTGCGCCACCCCTGAGTAATTAAAGCTGTATCATCTGCGTAGAGAGCTAAAATAATTTTGTGATCTTGAGGAATGCCATTAATATAAATGTTATAAAGAAACTGTCCCAATATCGAGCCCTGAGGTACCCCAGCATGAATATTACAGACTTTGGAGTCAGTATTTCCAACAGATACAACAAAATTTCTTTTCGTTAGATAGTTTCTGATGGTAAGAATTAAAAAAAGAAGGATAATTAAACTTAATCATTTTATAAATCAACCCGTCTATCGACACTCTGTCGAATGCTTTAGCGACATCCAGAAAAGTCGTTGTGACACTCGTTAAAATGTCATATCAGCTGCTTTTCCAAGATTATTCCTCTTTTTATCTAAAATATACGATAAAATAAATGCTTTTACAATGTCTTGAACAAATAAACAATACACGCAGTTCTTTTAGTTTCATTGTTAAAAAGAAATTACTTGTTCATTAATTTAGCTTAGATTGTTACTCATAAAATATACGGATATTGTTTTGGCGAGAGTGGGTCAGCGATGTCCTGATCACTTTCAATGTTTCTTATTGGTTTATTATTATTTAAAAAAAAAAAAATTCCTTTCACAAGCTGTTCTTATTAGTCTATTTAGATTTTTTCACAAAGTATTCTTATCTGTTTTTTTTTAAAAGATTTTTTCTCAAGTTATTCTTATTGATTTATTTAAATTCCTTTCACTAGTTATTTTTATTGGTTTATTTAAATTTCTTTCACGTGTTTTTATAAAATCGCTTAGAATTCTACAGTTTTTTATTTAATACTAGTTGACCCGGCAAACGTTGTTTTGCCATATACATTATTTCTATAAAATATTTTTTTAGTTAAATAAAAAAAAAAAAAAACTAACTTACTATAAGTGTGTGGAAATATGGTTATGATTGGAAGAGGAATGGAACGTTGCAGACAATGACGGCGTATAAAATGATAATACACTAACCATTTATTTATTTCATCCTTTATATTTTATTAAATGAATCAATATATTTTAAATTACATTATATAATAGCTGTATATGCATCAAAAATAGTTATTTACATATTTACTACTAATTATGGCAATTAAAAAATAATCAACATCAATCTCTAAGTGCAATGGAGTGTACGATATTTTTGGTTAGTCCGTCTTTAGCCAACACAAACAAACTGGATGGTTTACCCACACGCGAACATGCCATGTATAATTGTCAGATGGAAAAACATGGTGTGCCCAAATCTAAGCCACAAACAGACATCGTTTGGCCTTGCGACTTATTGTCATTGCGAATGCCAATCTAAAAATTGAATACGTTTGAATTCAATTGGCGCATCTGTGGGAATCATAGGGATTCGTGTCAGCAATATATTTTCGCCTCGGTACTTGCCATTCAAAATGCTGGCTTCGATAACGTTTTTCATTAATTTTTTAATGACTAATCGTGTTCCATTGCACAGCCATGGTGGGTTCAAATTACGAATCAAAATAACCGGAGATCCAACCTTTAATTGTAAATGATGCGGTGGCATGCCTGGCAAATCCAATGAATTCAAAAACTCAATTTTTAATTTACAGCTTCATTGGAATCGCAAACTGTATCGATAGATTTGTATGACACCAAGTTCCCTGAAACAACTTTACTTACTTTACTTCCCAGATTCACAATAAAAGTAAATTACAACACAATTTTTGTAAGTTAAAACGCAATAACAGCGATCTTTATTTTTCTTAGAACAATAATAAAGTTGCCAATTTTGCTTAACTAAACATTAACACACGCTACACTTGTAAATATAATTTAATGCTACACGTGCAAAGAATATAACTTAACAAAACATTAACTTAAGACATTAACATACACGCAAATATAACAGTATTCGTCCTCTTATTATTTGACAATTTACCTTTAACAATGATAAAACACGTATATTTATTTAACACGTAAATATTTAAATTAAAAACTATTCCCATAAAAAACGTTGCGTATAATATATACAGGTAAAGCAACGGACGAGTCCACAACACGTGCTGATTTATTAAGATCATTTAATTAAATAAAAGTGGATTAAAGACTAATTTTTTGTTTAGCGAACGTGCTTGTCATGACTAAGAAATTAAAAAAAAACACTGCATTGTTTTATGACGGAAATTTTAAAAAATATTTAGGGGTGGACCACCTTATCACTTAGGGGTTTAAAAATAGATTACGACCGATTCGCAGACCTACCAAATATGCACAAAAATTTTCATAAGAATCGGTCAAGCTGTTTCGGAGGAGTTTGGCAACAAACACTGTGACACGAGAATTTTATATATTAGATATTTTCTTTTTTCAGTTTTGAACGATAACGGATGAACATAATTGCTTGCCTGAATATGATTTATTGATTTTTCTTTGTTTGTTTAATATTGCTGTAATGTGTTTTATTTTTACATTAAATCCTAAATCAGGTAATTATCTGTAATTCATGTTATGGGTAATCTGTATACCTTTCCAGTCGATTACAATTTTTTCTTTTTTTTTTTTCTTCTGATTTATAGAAAAAAATGTTACCTTTTTTTTCATTTTTATTTATATTGATGCACTTTAAAAAAACATATTACAAAATGTAGAAATTTTTAATAGTATGAGAATTACTAATTAACTTCCTTACATAAAAATATGGTACTGCATAAATGCAAAAATTTTTTAATGACTTCAATAAATGTTTTTACATGGAAATAATACTATTTTTATTGTAATAGATTGACAAAATATGAAAAAAATATTTTTGCAAAACAGCGTGTAATATAGATTTATTAGTGATTGCAAGTAGCAATTTAAAAGATTAACTTGGAAAAACGGTCGATTTATTGCTTTCAGATTTAAGGAGCAGTGACAAATTTAGGCTTAGGCCAGCGACAGCCGGGCCTTGGGCGGCAAAGTTTTAGAGGTGCCAAAATTTTCAAGACAGCAAAATTTGAAATCGATTTTGTTTTTATCAACTGTAAAACTGTATTTTTACTGCTTCTTTTCTTGCTTTGACAACCTCCGGATGTCAATATTTAAAGGGTAGAATTATTTTTAAAAAAATTAATCCTGTAAGTAGTAAAATTTAAAATACCTAACAAATAGGTACCAAAAAAATTTTCGTTAAGTATAGCATTCATCTATGGACGTAACATTTTTCATAAATCTTTCCTAAAAATCTAAATGTAGCGCTTGTTTGCTCATCATTATAACACAAAATATAAATTCACCATATAGAATTATACCTTTGTCCGGTTACTCAAAAACTAGAACTTGGAAAATCATATTTCATCAAAATTTCTCAAACTTCAAGTGCATACATTGTTTTTGTTTGTTAACACATATATTATATGATTAATTAGACAGATATGATTTATTTATTAATTAAAAGCAATTTATTCTAAATTGTATGTTTAGTTGTTGTTATTCATATCTAAATTCAATACCTAAATTTAATTCGAATCCACTATAATTATTCGTATTATTATTATATAAGGGCGTCAAATTAACTTGGGTCTAGGGCAATCTTTTGTTTATGTGTTCCATTTACTTTTTGGGCAAGTTTCCTTTTGTCTACATTGCTGCTGTTCATGCATTGCATTTGCTCCTCTTCTAAAATTTTCCCAAGTTAGAAGCTCTCGGTTGCCACCATGCCAAACCATCAACATCATCAAAGCACAAGAAAGGAATCGGCAACATAAAGAACAGCTTCCTTTTTCCACTTTGCTGTTTCATGCACTGTATATTTTTCCTCATCTGAAGTTTTACATAATTATTTATTATTTCTTTTATTGAAATAAATAATTATGCATAAGATATAATTATGCTATAATTAAGAATAATCTAAAATATTAAGAATAATTTGAATAGATATAATCTAAGTAAAAAAAAAAAAAAAAAATTTAAAGCCCATTCCTACTTCTTTTTCACTATATTGCAGAAAAGTTGAAATTTTCCTCTTACATCTGGAGCTATCTATTATGAGATACATGCAACTTAAATTTAAAAAAAAAAAAAACTTTAATTAATTAATTAAATTTAATGAATGAATTAATATTTGAAAAAACTGTATTAACATCCAATGTC
Organism: Caerostris extrusa; assembly: GCA_021605095.1. NCBI lineage: Eukaryota > Metazoa > Arthropoda > Arachnida > Araneae > Araneidae > Caerostris > Caerostris extrusa. The sequence continues at coordinate 74,634 of BPLR01001653.1, forward strand.
ATCCACTACAAGTTAAAAAAAATGTATTTGAACTTGAGTGGATGAACAAGAAGTATTTTGTGAACGACTGAAAATTGGAACAAGATAGGGAGAGTGGGAACTAATAGAAGCAATTGAAAAAAAGGATAGCTATTTCAACATTACAACTGGAAAAAAGCTGCTAACAAAATACTTTAAAGATAATTTTGCATATTTTTTGAGTATTTCAATGTGCTATTAGAATATATTTAAGTAATTTTTTCCAATTTTATGAGCGGAAAGTGTTTTGAAATTAATTTTTTACAAAATATTAATAGCGTTGTTACGTCTCTACAAGGAGAACAGCTGTATAGAACACTAACATTTGATATGATATGCTGTTGCTATTTCAGTTTAAAGTTGACATATTAACTAAATATGTTTTGTCACGTAACCAGTGACGGATTTAGGTTCGATGGCGCCCTAGGCCCAAGTTAATTTGACGCCCTTATATATAATAATAATAATAATAACACGAATAGTAATAATGGATTCGAAATAAATTTAGGTACTGAATTTTAGGCATGAATTAAATAAATAAATATACATTTGGTATAACAACAAAACATACAATTTAGAATAAATTTCTTTTAATTAGGAAATAAATCATATCTATCTAATTAATCATATAATATATTTGTTTCTTGGTTTCATCCGAAAGTATGAATGACATCCTCATAGTTAACTTCTTGAACTAATTGTGTTTCAATGCTTAATAATGCAAGCGCATTGAGCCTATCTTCCTTCATACCTGCACGTAAATAATTTTTCACTCTTTTCAGGGTAGAAAACGATCTTTCTCCAGAACAATTTGTTGCAGGAATACCAAGATAAATACATAAAGCGATATCTATATTTGTATAGATATCGCAGAGATCACATGAATGTCAGAATTCATTTATTCAATTCCTTCTATTTACTCACACTCACCCTATATATATCTTATTCAAATTTTCAAAATATTTTTTATTCAGCCATTCAAGTTCAAATACATTTTTTTGAACTATTTGTAGTGGATGAACATTTTGTAGTGGATGACACTGGATGTTAATACAGTTTTTTCAGATATTAATTCAGTAATTAAATTTAATTAATTAATTTTAGTTTTTTTTAGATTTAAGTTGCATGTATCTACCAATAGATGGCGCCAGATGAACTTGAAAAAAAAATGAATGAAAATTATTAATAAAGGACTTTCTGCAATAGAGTGAAAAAAAGTAGGAATTGACTTAAATTTTTTTTTTTATAATACTTGTTTTTGATGCAGAGCTTATATCTATATTGTTTTCTTGTAATTGTTCCGTAACACTGCAGGTGAATGCACTCATTACTTCATACTTCTTCTACTAATCTAACGTCAATAGATAAATGCTATACTTAACGAACATTTTTTTAGTAGATATTTTAAATTTTACTGCTTACACGATTAATTATTTAAAAAAAAATAACTCTACCCTTTAAATATTGACATCTTGAGGTTGTCAAAGCAAGAAACAAAGCATTAAAATTCGGTCTTACAGTTGATAAAAAGAAAATTGATTTCCAATTTTTTGCCGCCTCGAAAATTTTGGCCCCGCGGGCCTAAGCCTAAATCCGTCTCTGACTGCGCAGCCATCGCTTCTCCCTCCCATGCTATCGATTGGTGTCTCTGTGGGGCAGCTGCTGGAAGGAGAGAGAGAGAGAGATGGCATTGGATTTATGAATGCGGCATGATCTTTTGGACTTGATTTAGGGGCCTAAAAAGGAGGGGGGGGGATAGGCATTAACATATGTTGATGTTGTTGCTTATCAATCGTCATTCAATTTTATTATAATTTTAAAAACCGGTAAAATGTGATTACTTTTACCACTTTTTTAAATTACGATAACATTTGGACTATATATATCTTAAAGATTAACTACGAAGCAGCATGGTACCAGATTAATTTCATTAAGCGTTTTGAAAATAAGATCCTTAGAATGATCACTAGTTCTCCATGGTACTTTAGAAATGATGACATCCGCCGCTGTTTAGCCCTCCCTACTATTCAAAATTTTATGCTGAAGCTTGCGACTCATTTTTACGCAAATCTAAACTCTATTCCGAATGATGAAATTCGTAATCTTCCAAGATACGATTTCACATTACCGGAAAACGCTAAGCGCCCACGGGCGTCTCTGCATAATTTGCACCAGACCTAGATCCTTGTCATCATTTCTAGCAGCAATTACTCTACTTTGTAGTAGTTTTCATCTGTTCTATTCTTTTTGTATATTTTTGTGTCATGCATTGTATATTAATTGTTTGTATACATTATACTTAGTAGTTTTCGTAGTATTAATTGTTGTTTGTATATATTATACTAAGTAGTTTTCGTAGTATTTTTTCAATCTCTTTTTTTTCGTCTTAATTTTTAATTTTGCATTTCTTATTTTCTCTTTAACTTTGCACTTGAAAATTTTTATGTAATCTGGGCAGACCATTATCACTTATTCCCTTTTATTCTCTATATTATTAATGTTTCTCTCTCCAATGGACTTTACTGTGTGCCACTCTGGAGTAAAGGTCGAAAAATGACCAAGGCACTCCGTGAACTTAAATGATGATGATGAAGCAGCATGGTGCTGAGAATTTTCGGTGGCTATGTTTTGTCCGATCCTATGCAGCAATATACGGGTCCGTTCTCGTTTGAATGGCAATGAAAAACTCTCTACTCCATGTGTGAAACAGACAAAAGGAAAAAAAAAAAAAAAACCTTAGTATAAACAGCACGAAAGTGCTCGGCCTGTGCTTTTGCTTTTCTGAATTTTAAATTATCATTGCATTCAAAGAATTTAGAAGCTTTACTTTCCTGGCATTTAAACTAAAAATTTCATTATTTTTACGAAATCGATAAAATTTTTTTGACTTGCTTTTACTTATTAATACATAATCCATTGCAAGCCAGCACAAATTTAATGAAATAACACCGCCAAGAATGGATGTATTTAGTGAAATTATGAAAAATGCAAGATTCTGAACAAAAATTTACTAAGATCTAAATACATTAGATATTTTTTTTTTTTCATACAAGGAGAGCATTCATATAAAGAATTAATTTTAATTTTCTTTATTGCATAATTATTTTTTTCTTTTATTGAAATAAATTATGCATAGGATATATGTATGCATTTTTTAATTCTAAAACACTCTAAAACACTACAGGAATTGAATATTAAAACAAGTAATATAAAAAAAAAAAAAAATTTAAGTCAATTCCTACTTCTTTTTCACTATATTGCAGAAAATCCTTTACAAAGAAAGTTGAAATTTTCTTCTTACAACTGGCGCTATCTATTATTAGATGCATGCAACTTAAATCTAAAAACACTTTAATTAATTAATTAAATTTAATGAATGAATTAATATTTGAAAAAAACTGTATTAACATCCAGTGTCATCCACTACAAGTTCAAAAAAAAAAATGTATTTGAACTTGAGTGGAGGAATAAAAAGTGTTTTATTAACGATTGAAAATTTGAACAAGATATACGTATATAGGGATAGTGTGAACTACTAGTAGGAATTGAATTAATAGTTTAAAAAACTAAAAACACGCTTTTAGAGTTAATCTATCTAAAAAGTAAAAAATAATTGTTAACAGAAGAATAAAATGACTGACGAGAAAATGAATGTCACTGTTCTACAAGCGTGGGGTGCTCGATATCAATCGTTATAATTTTTCATTAGTTTCATTCCGAAATGCAGAGTTAGTTTAAAAATGTCATACAAAGCACCCCACGCTTTTAGAACAGTGGCATTCAGTTTTCAGACATTTTTTTAGTACCTATTTGTTAGATATTTTAAATTTTACTACTTACACTATTAATTATTTTTAAAAATAATTCTACCCTTTAAATATTGACATCTTGAGTCAATATTTTTTTGTCAAAGCAAGAAAAGAAGCATTAAAATTTGGGCTTACAGTTGATGAAAACAAAATTGATTTCAAATGTTTGCCAAATCGAAAATTTTGGCCTCGTGGGCCTAAGCCTAAATCCGTCTCTGAATGCGCAGCCATCGCTTTCCTCCCTCTCATGCTATCGATTGGTGTCTGTGGGGCAGCTGTTGGAAAAGAGAGAGAGAGAGAGAGAGATGGCATTTGATTTATGAATGCGGCCTGGTCTTTTGGATCTGGTTTAGGGGCCTAAAAAAAGGCTTGTTGCTTATCATCCTTAAATGAATCTCATTATAATTTTTAAAAAGCGGTAAAATGTTGTTTTTACCACTTTTTTAAATTACGTTAACATTTAACCTATATATATATCAACTTTTCGAAAATAAAATTGACAAAACGTAAAACACTCTGAAACATAAAGGACACAATACCCATTACGATGCGCAAATACCTAAATTGAGATCGATTTGCAAATGCTGAAAGAGCGGAGAAATACATATAGCATTGGTAAAATAAATATTTTTTTAAATGATTTCATTTTTTTATTTCTTTTATATATTTCATTACAATGTGCGTAATGTCATTATTGTTATATTATCTTTGTTAATATGAATTTTATATGCGGGACGCGGATGTATGATGCATTTCCAAAGTGGCCCGTAAGATCATTTGGGTTGGCCACCCCTGATCTAGATTAAGGACTGGCCACGTAAACAGTTTACCTTAAATGGAAATTTGAAGACTTATGCCCATTGCCACTGCGCAGCCATTGCTTCTAACTCTCAAGTTATTGATTGGTGTCTCTGTGGGGAGCTGTTGAATGAGGAAGAGATCACTGTTGATTTATGAATGCGACATGGTGTTTTCATCATCATCATTTAAGTTCACGGAGTGCCTTGGTCATTTTTCGACCTTTACTCCAGAGTGGCACACAGTAAAGTCCATTGGAGAGAGAAACACATTAATAACATAGAGAATAAAAGGAATAAGTGATAATGGTCTGCCCAGATTACATAAAAATTTACAAGTGCAAAGTTAATGAGAAAATAAGAAATGCAAAATTAAAAATTAAGACGAAAAAAAGAGATTGAAAAAATACTAAAAATACTACGAAAACTACTTAGTATAATATATACAAACAACAATTAATACTACGAAAACTACTAAGTATAATATATACAAACAATTAATATACAATGCATGACACAAAAATATACAAAAAGAATAGAACAGATGAAAACTACTACAAAGTAGAGTAATTGCTGCTAGAAATGATGACAAGGATCTAGGTCTGGTGCAAATTATGCAGAGACGCCCGTGGGCGCTTAGCGTTTTCCGGTAATGTGAAATCGTATCTTGGAAGATTACGAATTTCATCATTCGGAATAGAGTTTAGATTTGCGTAAAAATTTGTCGCAAGCTTCAGCATAAAATTTTGAATAGTAGGGAGGGCTAAACAACGACGGATGTCATCATTTCTAAAGTACCATGGAGAACTAGTGATCATTCTAAGGATCTTATTTTCAAAACGTTTGATAAAGTTAATGTGGTACCTTGCAGCAGTACCCCAAACCGGGCAAGCATAAGTTATTACGGGCCGCAAATAGTACATATAAATAATTAGTTTATTTTCTAAGGAAAGAGGTGAGTTTTTATTAATATATGGATACAGCATGCGGATGCAGTTGTTAGCTTTTCTTTTAATGTTACTAAAATGAGTATTATAGGTTAGTTTATTATCAAGATAAACTCCCAGATATTTAGCATTAGTAGACCAGTTGATTAATTGGTTAAAAAGATAAATGTTAGGAGGCGCAAACATGGTGTTTTGGATCTGGTTTAGGGGCCTAAAAAAGGGTTAGGATAAGCAACAACACATGTTGATGTTGTTGCTACCACTTTTTAAATTACGATAACATTTGGACTATATATATTTTAGAGATTAACTACGAGACAACATGGAGCTAATAATTTTCGGTGGCAGTGTTTTGTCCGATCCATGCGGCAATGTGCGCGTCCGTTCTCGTATGCATGGCGATGAAAATCTCTCTATGCGACGTGAAAATGATCAGAAAAGAAAAAAAATTAATATAAACAGCACGAAAGTACTCGGCCTGTGCTTTTGCTTTTCTGAATTTTAAATTATTATTACACATTCAAAAAATGTACAAGTTTTACGTTCCTGACATTTAAATGAACAAATTTCAATATTTTTACGAAATCGATAACATTTATTGACTTGTTTTCACTTATCAACACATAATTCATTGCAAACCAGCAAAAATTTAATGATACAACACCGCTACAAATGAATTCATTTAGTGAAATTATTAAAAATTTAAAATTTTGAACAAAAATTAACTGAGAATTAAATACTTTAGATTTTTTTGTTTTCATACAAGGAGAGCATTCATATAACGAATTAATTTTAATTTTCTTTATTACATAATTATTATTTTTTTCTTTTATTGAAATAAATAATTATACATAGGAAATATCTATGCATTTTTAATTCTAAAACTCTACTGGAATTGAATATTAAAAAAAAAAGATAGCTATTTCAACATTACAACTGGAAAAAAAGCTGCTAACAAAATATTTTAAAGATAATTTTTGCATATTTTTTGAGTAGTTGAATGTGCTATTATAATATATTTAAGTAAGTTTTTCTGATTTGATGAACGGAAAGTGTTTTGAAATTAATTTTTTACAAGATATTAATAGCGTTTCTGCGACTCTATGATGATAACAGCTGTATAGAACAATAACATTTGATATTGTGTCCAAAAGTAAGACAAATTTTAAATTTAAAATTCCCGGGGATTTTGGAATTTCAATTTCTTTTTTTTTCTTTTTAGGTTGCTGGCACTGTCCTTGACATCCATGTGAAATTTGACGTCAAAATATTCATTAGTGCTTGAATTACGCTTGGCTCAGTGAGACGCTAAAACTGATCCCGGCGATTTTTGAAATGTCTTAATTAATTGAGCAAAGAACTTGCATTAAATTTTGTTTGCTGAAACGTATAGAATGTTGCAGAAGGCATTCGATGAACATTCCTATATCGGAAAGAAATGTTTAGAAGTGGTTTAAACAAAGCAAAGAAGGCAGAGAACGCGTTGAAGACGAAGAGCACTCTGGTCCATCAACCTCACCCGACGAAGTCAGGTTAAAAAATTAAATATTTGGTGCTTGCAAACCGTCGATTTACAATTAGAGACTTAAACATAAATATAAAAGATGCCTAATGACGAACTGAAAGATAAATTACATAAAAGCTAAAAAAATAGCAATAATAAATATACTAGGTTTAAGAAAAAGAAATCCATTATTTTTACTTGAACTTCAAGACTATATTTGACATGTTTCGGATTACCAATTTTGGGCAAATATGCACCGTTTTTTTCTATAATTTGTTGCCATTTTAAAGGTAGCTTCATAATGCCACTCTCACAGAAGTCTTGGTCTTTATTGGCGAAAATCTCTAATAATCGACCTGACATGCAGCTGACCTTGTACGATTCGCAAATTTTCCCCGTCATTACCATTTCACTCTCTTAACAAACTGCTCTGAAACGTTTTTGTTGTTTTTAACTTGTACTCCTTTTTGAATTAGTTTAACCTTTTGAAAGTATTTTTATTTTTATTATTTAAGTTCTCTTTCAAACTACGTTCAATTTGTAATTCTTCAAAATCCTCTTTTTTGCTTTATTATTTTAATTATTAAATTATAATTAATAATTATTAAATACTTTATTGAGAAAAAAAAAAAAAAACTTCTCTTCTCCATATATTATTATCTCTATTTTAATTGTCTAGTTTTAATGCAATGGGCTTAAAGCTAAAGTAACTTCCCTTTCATATGCAAAGAAGGAGCTAACGGTTACCCAGCAACCAAGCAGCTCCGTCAAGCCTACAAATCGTCGTCGTCTAATCGTCACAATATCCTCTTGATGCCAATGATCTCTGACGATTGCTGACATGCCAGCCAACTACGAATGTTTCTGTGATTTTATCGACGTTTCTGTCGATGAGCCTACCTGTGCGAGGTGCATCCTTAACATCAAAAATGCCTGAACGGAATCGACGAAAACAAAATTGTACGTAATTGGCTGTTACAGTATCAGGACCATAAACACCATTCACAATTTCAGCCGCCTGGCTTGCGTTTTCGCCTTTATCAATGAAAAACTGTAAAATGTACCGAATTTTCTCTTTGTTGACTTCCATTTTTAACTCCCTGTAACTCACAACTGAATGCACCAAACAGAAAATAGCAAACGATTTTTTTAGTGTGAAATGTCACCTTTCCAAAGAATATAAATCTGAAATTGTTTGATCGATAATACTGTACAAGATATCGATCACTACAGTCATCTACCGAAAAATTGTGGATTTCTTTTCCCCCAACCTAATATTATACAGTAGAACCTCTGTACGTCGAACTTCAAAGGAGACGCCAAATAATTCGAGTTATAGAGTTTTCGACTTATGGAGGATTTCGACTTACGCGGATTTTGTAAGGAAATATTCGACTTGTAGAGGTCTAGATTCTTTCTGACTTATTTTGAGTTAGAGAGGTAAGATAAATAAAAATTCAAGTTACAGAGGTAATAAACATGTTTATTTGAAACTTAAAAGTTAGATTATGTACTGCAATAAACAATCAAAATAATTCCGAAATAATTTCTAATGATCGAGTTGTAAATGTTGTAAAAAAGGTTGTAAAGTCAAACATTGCTAATGTTCGAGGCACAGAGGTCCAATTTTTTTTTTTTTTTTTTTTTTCTTGAGTTACGGTGCGAAAATATATACCGAAATGGTTTGTTTGGATTGACTAATTCTTTCGACATATAGAGGGTTGAAATTTCGAATAATGGAGGTTTTGGGGCTTGAAGGGAAGGGGACAAAATTTACAACTATATTTACAATATTATATAACTATTTGACTTACCACTTTATTATTAAAGAAATATTGTTTAAACGTCAGCTAAAATCCTGGGCTACGACTCTCTTCTTAAAGTTGAATGCTCCTTTTAAATCGTTTCTGAAAGCAGAAATGATGTTTGTTTAAGCGTTTCGCGACATTCATTTTGTAACGAGGCAGTTTCGGGCAGGGAAGGATTGAATCTCGAAAACCTCGGTGAAAAAAATTAGTATCGAAAAAATTCTTAAGTTCTGTCGTTTTAATACATTTGGATGGAGCGCTGTGATCGTTTTATGTAGCATATGAACTAAGCGTATCGTCTTCAACCTCATTTATAAAACACTTATTAAATTCTGTTTGTGAATCAATCGTTCATGTAGGAATACAAACTGGAGTGAATAGAGTGGAAGTCGATTGAGAACCCAAACTGACGTGTTTCTGTCCATTCTTAATGTTTGCGACATATATAAATAATAAATAAACCAGAACTAAATAATGTGAAAAACTAAAACAAATCTGAATAAAAATATTTAATAAAGAATAAATTTTAGTTTTTCTAGAAAAGTTTGAAAAACTTGTTTATAAATTTAAAAAAGTAAGATTTATTTTATTTATTACCTAACAAAAGTTGTTGTGCAATAACAATAGTGCCTTAAAATAATAACTGTTTAACTTAAGCCTTTTAATATTAAATAATAATATAAAAAGTAATATTAAAATTAATTAATATTTAAATAATTTAATATTTTTATGTATTTAAAAAAATTCTAAATTATTGGGGGTTGTTGTCGTATCCCTCATGGATGGAGGGAAAGGAGCAGCTTCTATTGTGATGGTAGAAGTCTGACTTGGCTCCCATGACGAAGGTGGGCAATGCCTTCTGGGAGGACTTTTTAAGAGGAACTACCCTGCATTTGTACATCGTATGGGAGAAAACAAAAAATTCCCATCTGGTAGTCACCAAGTCCCATTGTTTTTTGAAAGAAAGTCTACAACAAATCTGCCAGTGGATTGAACCTCAGCCCTAACTCTCACCAGCGGCGCACTTTACACTTCGACACGGAAAGCCAAGAGTCAGTGAAAATTATTATTTGTTTTTTTTACATTTTTATTTTTAATAAGAAAAAAATGATAACACATTTTCCTTTAGATAATATATATTTACAGCAACCATATAAAAATAATATTTTTTTTTTAAATTCATATGTTGCTAAGAATAAAATAGTTAATATTGTTCTAATGCTACAAACGAAAAAAAAAAAAAAAAAAAAAAAAAAAACACTTCTAAATTATCGGAATAATTACTTTCAAAAAGAAGAACACGTTTTCTTTAGCGTTTAGAATTCGCAATAACCATATAAAGAGCAATATATTTTTGTTTATTAAATACAGTTGCCAATAGGAAAATAAGCTATCTCATTTACAGATCTTGTGGAGATAGACAGTTTAACTGGATTCTTCTAGAAATAGGACCCTACATGGACAAATGTCTATCCCGCCCTGCATTAGATTAGTATCTATGAATATAGTGCTGAGTTTCAGTGAGCAACCAACATTGAAAGGTCACACAAATCAACTCCCACGATGGAGGGCGCTACGATCGTTTTATGCAGTGTAGGGATTGAGCGCTTTGCGTTCGAATGAATGATCGCCAGGGCCGGATTTAGATGAAAGGAGGCCCTAGGCTATTCCACTTACGAGGCCGTTTCACCTTCCATTTTTAAGTTTGTAAATTATTTATTATGTTTGTTTATTATTCACATGTGTAGAATTTCTCCTTATTTTTGATTCAGTGTTTACTGTTTTTAGAATGGTGCAATTCTAATTTTGCTAACAATTTGAATGTAGGCCTCTCTAGATCTTGACCGGCCCTGATGATCACCAATCAATCCTCACATCAACTATCTAAATTTAATAGATGCACTCACGCACTATACTGATGCTCCCAAAAAGTAAGACCAACTATTATTTTTTTCAAGAACTCTCTACTTATTCTTCCAAATTTATTTCATCGCCTTCAAAGTAATCCCTTCCGGACACAATGCACTCATGACAACTTTTTTTCATATCCTTAATGCATGCTAAGTAGTCATCGGCAGGGATGACCTTCAAAGCGAGCGGAGATTAACGTTGAATATCTTCAATCGACTCAAAACGATGTTCCCGGAGTGATCTTTGGAGTTTAGGGAATAGCCAGAAGTCGCAAGGTGGGAATACGGTGGTTATGGAGCGATATGGTTTTAATTTTTGGCGAAAAAGTCACGAAGGATCAATCAATGCAGTGTGAGCTGGCACATTCAGTGTTTTTGGTACCAATCGAGATTTGTAGCCCAAAATAGAATTGACCGATCCTCTTGAAATTCCAACATCATCAGCAAGGCCTCTAATTGTAAATTGATGGTTCGCAAGCACCAAATCTTTCCTTTTTTGACAGATGTCAAAGACAGTGCCCAGCAATTTAAAAAAGAAAAACATTGAAATTCCATAAGCCCTGGGGATTTTTAAATTGAAAATTGGTCTTACTTTTTGGACACTGTAGTATCGACTTATTTGTAGGAGCTCTACTATGTCCTTAGAAAATAAAAAACTCATTTATATTGCTTACTTGCGTCCAATGCTTGCATATGCGAGTCCTATTTGGGGATCTACTGCGACGTCGAATTTCGAGATCATACAAAGACTTGAAAATAAAATCCTACGTAGGATTACAAATTCGTACAGATTTTTCTGAAATGAGGATATCAGATATGCTCTTTCCTTCCAAGTTTTAAACAATTCGCTTATAAAATGGCATTGTTACTCCGCGTCCGTAGCATGTCTTCAAGCTACACGCACCTCCTGGGTAGTGCTAAGTGAGTAACGTCTGTGCAGCGCTTGCCTTAAGGCATCAAGACAATTGCCGAAGTGTTTGCCAGCTGCATTAGAACATATATATATATATATATATATATATATATATATATATATATATATATATATATATATATATATATATATATATATATATATATATATATATATCACTCTTTTTTTATCTAACCAACGGGCTTACAGCTTAAGAAACTTTTCTGATTCACAAAGCAGGAGATGGAGGGAAAAAAATATGGAAAAATTATTATATGCGTAGAATATAATTTAACTAGATTTTTAAATGAAATATTTTGACCTTCGGAACTCGGTCAAACTAAAAATTAGCATTAAATATAGGAATTAACAGTATTTGTCAAAGTATTTTGCTTTAGATTAAAGAATCTTTAAAATTACCATTTCAAATTTTACCTATCTATACATTTTAGGTGAATTAGTACAATAATGTGCTATTGTTAAAAAAATAATCTAGCATTGTAGTATTTGTTATTATTATTTTTTTTTTTTTATATGACAAATATTTTTTTCTCCTTTTTATTGATTTGATACACCTATAAAATAATTTTAAAATTACCTTTTTTTTTATACTAAAAAAACCAACCAACATTTGACCAACGATATTTAATTTCTTTTATAAGTATTTGTGCCCGACTCGTAGCAACGTGCGCCGCTGGTCAGCATTAGGGCTGTGGTTTCATCCGCTGGAGACTTTGTTGTAGACACTGGTTCAAAAAACGATGAGACTCTATGGCGTTTGAGTTGTTCAAAAAAAAGAAATTGTTAAAAAAAGTTTTTTTTGTTCTAATGCAGCTGGCGAACACAGCTGTCTCGGATGTCTTAAGGCAAGCGCTGCACGGACGTTACTCACTTTGCATTACCCAGGGGGCGCGTGTAACTAGAAGATAAGCCACGGACGCGGAGTAACATTAATGCCTCGAAACGCTCTACGATCCTGTTAGACCGGGAACTACGGTTTAAAGTGGATTCGAAACAGCTATCACACGGCCGGGACTCGAATCTGAAGCCTGTGGTATCGAGCGCTAGCCACTCGGCCATTCAGGCCCCGTTAAAAAGAAGTTATTGTTAAAAAAACATCTTGCCTAGTGAGTCGGACTACCGGCCGGGAGTTATCCGGGGTTTTCCCCCATATGATACTCAAATATGTGGTAATTCCCCCTAAAAAGTTCTCCCGTTAAGAACTGCTCTCCTTCTTCAGGGACAAGGGAACTTTCATGAACATTTTCGTTGTTGTTGTGTTAGATTAAAAGGTTCTGCTAATCTGTTTATTTCCTTTTTGGTTGCATTTCAAATTTTTATTCCAATTTCGATTGGTTAGCTGGTTGAAGGGTGGGGTTTAGTGGCACAAAGGGCAAGATTTGGCCAAATTTTTTTTTTTTTTTTTGTAAAATACAAAGAAATTTAAAAAAATATTACTATTTATTTGCATATAAATTAAATAACTGAAGAATTTTTCTGTCATACTTTTTACGGGTTATCCCAGCGTGCTGTTAAAGAATTATTTAATTTATTCTTCTTTATACAGTTTTATAAGAAACTTGAATTGCACAAACATTTATTAAACCCCATACAATATAACTATTTATATTAGTGGAAGAACTGATAATATAATTATACGTTTTACACGTATGATTATTTGGTGGTACATCTGCAGCAAGTTAGGTTACAAATTGCCTCACTCTACAGTAGATATTTTTATAAATTCTGTCATCGACAATAGATGGCGCAGGCAGCGCTGACGTAACCCCAATCAGAATATTAAGAAAGTGGAATTAGTTGCGGATGCCAACTTGAAATCCAATTTAAATGCCTTTCATTTGTTTAGTGACAGTAATTCCGTGGAATTATTAAGTGGTAGTTGATCTAAATGTGATAACTTTAAAAGAAAGTAATTTAATGAAAACGTAACTGGAGGGAAACAAGACATTGTTCATTTGTTAAATGAGTATAGATACTGTTTTACATTAAACATATCGGAGATAGGTTGTTAAACAGGATTAACAAAAATTGGACATTGGAGAATGCGTAGGTTCAAAACTTGTATGCATGAAGCAGTATAAAACAAAAGCAGATAGCGGCAGTGATTTTGTCGACGAAAAGGTTTAAATCTAAAAAGCCCAATGTAGAAAAGGGTCAAAAAGTCTCATCAGAAGTTATCATTTATAATCAGAATAAATTATATCAGATATTTTTTTCCTAATGAAGCTGGCAAACACTTAAACAATTGTCTTGGATGACTTAAGGCAAGTCGCTGCACCGACGTTACTCACTTACCACTATCCAGGATGTCGTGAAGCTTGAAAATAACCTACAAATGCGCAGTAACAATACTCCCGTAACGCTCTACGATCCTGTTAGATCGAGATCTACGGTTTAAAGTGGATTCCTAACCATTGCAAACATCCATGACACCGCTGGGACTCGAACCCGAAACCTGTGGTACCGAGCGCTAGAGCCCTAGCCACTCGGCCATTCAGGCCCCAAATCATATAATATATATTCAGAAATAATATCTTAACCCCCCTCTTTGGAATGTGGCCTGATGGCTAATTGGCTATCTGTCTGGCCTTTGGTACCACAGGCTTTTTAGGTTCGAATCCTGGTGGTGGCATGGATGTTTGTTAGTGGTTCGAAATCCACGTTAAAAGCAAGTCCTGGTCTAATGAGCCAAAGTGTCCAAAATGACCGTCGAGGACAAAACAAACCAACATTTACTGTTTTGACTAGCGCTCTGGCGCTCGGTGCTACAAGTTTCGGGTTCAAGTCTCGGCGGTGGATATTTGTAGTGATTCGGAATCCACTTTAAACGTATGTCTCGTTCTAATATGACTGTAGAACGTTTGGCGTAGGGCTGACAACACTATCCCGTAAAAAGAGTCCACAAGTCTAGGTCTGATTGGTCCTCGTTCACAAAACAGCAGCAGTGGTTCTTTTTTTTTACAATATTTTGAAAGTGGGTCTTTAATTATAATCACCCTGTACTTCTTGCAGGTAAAATTTCGTAAGATTCAGCTGGGAAATCTGTGACTTACACGATGTAAACTTTCCTCTTACTTTGAAATTTCCATCAAATTAGCAAGTTGCATAGAATTATAAGCTTAAAGATATATAACATTTAATTAAGAAAAAGACCATAAATTTTTTTTTTATGGACTCCTCAACTTTAATGACTAAACTTATTGATCTCTCTATAAATAAGTGCACGTTTCTTAATTAGATTTATAAAATGTGCAGTAATTTTGAATAATTTGACCCATAATATAATTTGGGAAAAGGATTTAAATATATCCACAAATATCCACTTATTAGATATAAATATGGGCGAAATTCGAATATGCATATACCAGCATTGATTTCACTTCAAAAATTGAAGTTTCATTTGTTTTCTGTATCTTTTCTTTGGTTACATTATCAGTTTGTGGTGTATTTTCGATTTTTGTTTTTTTTTTGTTTACATTTATGGGATATTTAATACTATTTTTAAACTTCAGCCTATGAGCGTCTGCGAAGCTTAATTTTATTGAATTGTATTTAGTCGGTTAATTTTACGATAATTTTTAATTCTCGCATATTTTTTTTTCGTTTGTGAGTTCGAGACCAAGATCATGGATGCAATAAGCCGGAATTTTTACTTTACAGTAATTATCTAACATTATTTAAAGCAAACTTTTCACATCTGACACGACATTAAAATAATTCTGTTAATGAACTTCGGTTAACATTTTCTGGTATTTTCTATAACAACGTGTATTAGATTGGGGTGCAATGTAGACCTACCTCCCAGTGGTGCACCCTAGACAACATTCTATACTGCTATAGTTTTCGGTACGAGTTCTCGCTGCTATCCTAACTGTAGTCCGGTTGACCTGCATATATTGCAGTGGAATGCTGGTGGCTTGTCGTAACCAATAAGAACTGATCTAATGAACATCTTCATCGTATTAGGATTTTTGACGAACAAAACTTGTGATTTCGCAGAACTAATGTACAGAGCTCAACTCCATCGTCGCTTGGCACTTCATGGCGAATCTTAGATGGCGAGATACTGGCAAGCTAGAGAATTCTTAAGGCAATGACTTCGGTCAACTCTGTTGAACTCTTTTGTGTACATTTTCTTCCTTATTTTGCATTTTTTACATTTTTGTATTGCCTTGCATTAGATTCTAAAATCTTTCAAGGACTATACAGTAGAACCTCTTTAAGTTGAACCTCGATAAGTCGAAAACCTCCACAACTCGAAAAAGTTTTTTGTTCCCTTCCCTTCAAGCCCCAAAACCTCCATTATTCGAAATTTCAACCCTCTATATGTCGAAATAATGAGTCAATCCCCACCAGCAATTTTGGTATCTATTTTCCCTCCGTAACTCGAAAAAAAAAAAAAAAAAAAAAAAAATTGGACATCTGTATCTCGAACATTAGCAATGTTTGATTTTACAATCTTTTTTACAACCTTTACGCTGGTCTCCTGCGGGGATGTGCGCAGCACGCTCTATAACGTGACGTTTCTTCCCCAGGTGTAATATTAACGCCCAATCGAGGGCTGCCAAAAGTGGTAGGGGTGTCGTACTTATTACATATCACCCTATCCATGGAGCCGAATAAGGCGGTATCCCTCATAGCCTGGGGGGGAGGCTGTCGTGCTTCTGGTCATTATTACCGCATACCTTCGGGTGGGACGGGTTATTATTTATTAAATTACAACCTTTACAACTCGATCATTCGAAACTAATTATCTCTATAGCTCGAAGGAAAATAAGTTACCGACTTTAAGGATTTGCCAACGTCATCGTTTCTTAGAAAACAGTGTATGAGTATATAGTAAATAGAATAACCAATTCCATGAAATAGAAACTCGGAAGAAAAAGAATTTTCTGTCCTTTATAGCTTAGATCAGGGATGAGCAAACTCCGGCCCGCCTGGAGGTTCTATCCGGCCCGTGGATAGAATTTTAATTTGCCGGTCCGAGGCAAATTAAAAAGAAACATATCCATCTCCTTTAATGAAATATTTTTTTTCATCCTTTTTTTTTTTTTTTCAAAGAATGATGGTTTTTCTACTTTTTCCATTTTTTGTTCTACAAAACAAATCTATTAAAAATAAATCGACTTTTAAACTAAAACTTAATCTGTTTGCTAGGCAGCCAGCTAAGAAGGACTTATCTCATTTCCCGAGGTTAAATTCAATACCGTCAGCAAATGAAAAGAAGCTTAAGAATTATGAAGATGGCTTGAAAACTGCAGTTTGAGTTAGAACACAGATTTCAGTGCCATTCAAACAGAATTGATATTTTTACCATGCCTTTCAACGTAAATTGTGAAGCAGTGAGGTCAGATTTGCAGGTTGAATTAATTGAGTTGCAATCTAACAATCATCTCAAGCAGTTGTTTCTAAATATGCCAAAGTTAGAGTTTCACAAATCATTATCGAAAGTAAGTTTCCCGAATTTAATATCTCACGCCCAGAAAATCAGTGCTATGTTTGCTTCATCTTATATGTGAACAAATATTTTCAACTATGAAACTCAGAAAGAATTTTTTCAGAAGTAGACTGGCAGATGAGCATTTAGCCTCGTTCCTTAGAATAGGTACTTAAAACTTAAAATTAAAAACTAAAATGCTACTTTAACTAAAAACTTTTTAAAAATGAAATCACAATTTCATTCATCTCTTTAACATATTTAAATTGTAATATTTGTATATAGTTTTCAAGATAACAGGAAAATCGCACGTTCAATACCTACCGAGCAGTTAAATGTAACCCTATGGATTAGTCTGATTGAAATTGAGGACTAGATATTGATGTTGAACCAGAGTGGACGAGATGATC